>JACXGK010009247.1:0-20369 GCA_016801125.1 Novumbra hubbsi
TATTAATTATTAGCAGTATTCTTAAACATCACCCTGCACAGCCACAAGAGGTATGGCCACCCCTTTGAGCCTGGTGCCTCTCTAGGTTTCTTCCTACACTCCGGCCCCGTAGGGAGTTTTTCCTAGCCACCGTGCTTCAATCCTGTTGTTGCGTGCTCACTGGGGTTTTAGGCTGGGTGTTTTTGTAAAAGCACTTTGTAAAAAGGGCTGTATAAATAAATTTGATTGATTGATTGGTTTTCTCCGCAGTAACAATGGTGATGAGTATCCTTATTATTAGCTCACATGAATCCAGTCTCATTACTGAACCCCTTAAAGCCCCCTGTGCAGTCTTTGTTACTGTATTTTTTGAGTCATCATAGCTCATCTAATAAATGACTGGGAGTGTTTATTTAAGGGGGTGGGAGTATTTCCCAAAATCTCGGATGACCTTTGGAATATTTACATACCCAGCCCTGATTGGTTGATTAGATGTTTGAGCCTACCTTGCCCAGTTGACAATCAGATCAACTTAGATGTCACAAAGTAGGTCAACATTTATGTACATATGAACTGACTCGAATTCACTGCCTAAAGGACCCTAACATTATAAGGGCATTCTATAAATGTCTTATTTAATTATTATCTAGAAATACTCAGTTTTGACAGCTCCAGCCATCTATTAAAATGTACTTTTGTTCAACCAAAAGCAGGCCACAGGGATGAAATGACAGTTTAACTGCACCATACAGGAAGGCTATCCTCAGACGTGCATCTTCAATATATTGTAATGTCAATAAAAGTTCAAATTATCATGTATTTGCCTCAAACCACAGTGGAATAGTCCCTTTCTGTATAGCCAATTACTTCTAATTAGACAATATTTTGTAGTTTTCTTTAATTCATTAATATTAACCGCCCTGGGTAATGCTATATCCACTATAGCCATATTTGTAGTAAACTAACAATTGTGCTAGTCCGCTCAGTAGACAATAGATTGCTACTCCTCCCTGATCATGGCCAGACGACCATAATCCCACGATCTGCCTTTCTTTTCAAGCCCAACTGCTCCCCCCTCACCTTTAACCACTGCAGTCTCCCACGTGGCCAATGCCACCTGTTCAAACAAAGTATACGGTACATGTTGCCTTTGAATTGTGGCAGTTATTGTCATAGATGAAAACGCTGCATTGACTAAGTGGAACACAAATATGCACGTAGCTTAGCGAACTCCTTGGAGGACGGTCATATTAAATCCATCCCGACACCCCTCGGTGTAAGTGTAGCCAGGTGTAGTTCGACCAGGACAAATATGTCTTAATTGTCGACGATTGATTTGTTGGGTCCCAGACCGCTTTAACATGGAAGAATATTGACCGGAACAGTCACCTGACGTTCCAGTGTTACATTTAACCGGATAAACAACAACTGTGCCCTGGGACAAGCAAAAGTCCATAGCAACATTTGAGCTGAGGGAAAATGTCGAAACCGGCCTGGTAGTCTCACGAGGAGGAGTGAGCTCTTATGAAGAGGGTGATATTTAGGTGGACAGTAAGTGGATAAGTGGAAAGCTGTCGAGAGCTGTAGATTCAAATATTCCGGTGTACCAAGCTCTGCCTTTAAAGAGCTCTCTGACTTTGAAGAGAGCCTTCTTTCAGGCATCGTGGCGAGGCCAGGCCTGAACTCCCTGTTGTGGAGGCAGATGCTTTCTGCGGCTTTTAATACTAGAACGAGCAGAGCAGGGACAAAACCACCAAGCCCTGGGATATTTTTAGACGCATCCAGTGTCAGTTGGAGTCATCATACTAAACGAGTGACGGGAATTACCATAGTTACGGAGTCATGCAGCAGCGGTATCCACTGTGTTTCATTTGTGCTCACAGGGAATGCAAACGCGTACACAGGTGTCCATGTGTACTGAATTATCACCTAAGCAAATAATGACACCTGAGCTGGAGACCCGGTTGAAGATTTGCATCTTTGCCTGAGGGAAATTACAGGGATTGTTTGACGTTCAAAACAAAGCCGTCCAATCCAATCCCTCCATACTAAGTGCAGTAATGTGGATCGATCTGGGTTTCACATCCATAACACCGGAGGCAGTATGATATCTTGGAGTGTCGACGAGTTTATTATTCTCTAATGTATTCATTTTACATTTACAGTGTAGGCATTTAGCAGATGCTTGTATCTAGCATCGTGCCGGAGCAATTAGGGTTAACCATTTTGCCTTAAGGACAGAAAGACAGATTTTCACCTTGTCTGCACGGGGATTCAATCTAGCAGCCTTTTGCTTAGTGGTCAGATGCTGTAACCTCAAGGCAATTTACTACCAACATGTTCACCCCCGTGTACACAAATGAAAATCCAATGATACACATGGCCTTTCAGAACTGTGCAGATGTAGTTTGCACTTGAATGAGCCAAACTACACCGCTCAAAAAGAATTAAGGGAACATTTAAAATACACATTGGGTGTTAATGAAGAAAACATATTAAAGATCCTAATCATTTCTGTATGTTTTTTAATTTGTTGAGAACAACAGTCTATGGAAACCACAATCAACAACCATTTGAGGACTGGATTCACACACACTGAAAATCAATGTAAACAATTGAAATCAAAGGATGTTCCAACTTGCGTGAATTTCATCACGGCAACTCATAATGTGAGTGTGTATGGCCTCCACGTCCCTAACTGCACTCCTGACAACTTCTGGACATGTTCCTGATGAGACGGCAGATGGTGGACCTCCTCCCAGGCCTGGATCAGGGCATCTGTGAGCTGGTCTGTGGCCTAACTGGCTGGTGTCAGATGCACCGATACATAGCATTACAGAGGTACTCAACTGGATTCAGGTCTTGGGAACATGAGTGCCAGTCAATGGCCTCAATGCCTTTGTCATCCAGGAACTGCCTACATACTCAGGCCACATGAGGCTGGGCACTGTCCTCCACCAGTAGGAACCTAGAGCCCACTGCACCAGCGCAAGGTCTGACAATGTAGTGAAAAGGACACTAACAACTCGCCAAACTAGATAACAATCAGTCAGGAAGGTGGCCATCATCTAAAAAAACATTATATTCTTTCAGCTTGACTCTCCAGTGCTCCTGTAGTCACTTGCATTTGCACCAAAACAGGTAACATTGGTTCAACTCGTCCCAATACCTTGTCAAATAAATAAATCAGGTGATTGTGGTGGCCAGGTCATATGATACAGCGCTGTGTCATTCTCCTTCTTGGTCAGATATTCCTTACACCACCTAAAGGGGTGTTTTGGGTAATTGTCTTGTTGAAAACAACTGATAGACCCATTAAGCGCAAACCAGAATGCATTGCACATTGCTGCAGAATGCTATTGTAGTTACGCTGATTGAGTGTGCCTTTAATTTTAAATGAATCACAAACATTTTCATCAGAAAAGCACCCCCACAACATCCCACTGCCTCCTCTATGCTTCACATTGAGAACCCACATGTGGACATCATCCGTTCGCACACCCTCTATCTCAGAAAGACGTACTGTTTGGAATCAAAAATCTCAAATCTTGACCCATCCGACTAAAAGACCACTGTTCCACTGTTCAAATGACAATTTTTTCTATTTATTGGCCCCAGCAGGTTTCTTCTTCATACTGGTGTTTTTTTGCAGTGGTTTCTATGCAGCAGTGGTTTCATCCATGCAGGCATGATTCACATTGTCTCTTCTAATCAGTTGATGTTGAGAAGTCTCAGTTAAGCTCCGTGAAGCATTTATTTGGGCTGCAATCTATGGTGCAGTTTGTTTGCACTTTATTAGGCTTGTCACTCTAATGGACGTATCCTCTGCAGCAGAGGTAACCCTGGATCTTCCTTTAATGTGGCACTCCTCATGAGAGCCAGTTTCATCCTGGCACTTGAAGTTTCTTGGAAAACTTTGAAAAACTTTAAACGTTTTAAGTGTTTCCAGATTGACTGATCTTCATGTCTTAATGTAATAATGGACAGTTTTTCTCTTTGTTTATCTGAGCTCCTTTTTTTGGTCGTCTGAATACCAGCTGTGTCTTGTCACAATACAACTGATTAGCTAAAATGCAAAGGAATGAAATTCTAAACGTTTAACAAAGCACACCTGTTATTTCAGGTGACCACCTCAGGAAGCTAGTTAAGGGAATGTAAAGAGTATGAATGCGAAGGGTGGCTGCTTTGAAGAATCTACAATATGAAATATATCTAGATCTGTTTAACACTTCTTTGGTGGCTACATGATTCCATATGTTTCATAGTTTTGATGTCTACACTATTATTTCACAATGTGTATAACAAGGAAGATAATGAAATACCATTGAAATATTCGATGTGAAAATGACATACTGTCTATATCAATACATGTTGAAATTAGTCCATAATTATTTATATATATCGTTATATATATTTATGTGCATTTTGTCAAAAGGGTGTGCTGTATGTTCCATCATATTTCTAACAGAGTGAAATCTAATGGTGTGAATATTTTAATGCTAAGTTAGCCATAGCCCTGTGTGTGAGCAAGACTGTAGTTAGAAAGATGATGTACACTTGACTAGGATTTACCTCTCTAATAACCACATTTTAGAAATGAAAAACTAGATTTATTTTTCTCTGTATTTTACCCTAACAGAGATTAACTTTCTTGAGAGAGACTTATTGACTAACATTGTGAAACCTTAAAAATAATCTAAACAAAGATCTTTGTCTTTACCTAGCTTTGAACTATTGTTTTCCTCTAAAATAATAGGATATCCCTAGAAAGGAATGTCATTGTGGAAAGCAGCTTTGGAATTAAAGGAGAACTCAAACAAATGAACAGGGAGGAAAGATTTCAGTGTTTAATAATAATACATACAATATTTATAGAAAAAAAGGTTTTTAATGGGAGAGATTTTAAGTGGGTCCATAAAATAATGAAGGAAGACCTTTAATATTTTATGTCTTACATGTCACTGAGAAGTCAATGTTTAACACCTTACGACATGGCAAAATCCCTGACCAAAAAAACTGCATGCATTTCCCTTTCAATGTAATTTTAATTTTCGTTTTTTTCGGCTAAAGGACACACTTTTTCAATTTACATTTGCATTATTTCACACCCATAAGAAGTTCTATTATCCTGGGGACAGAAATTACTAGGGCCAAGTAAGAATGACCCATATATCCAATCCATTCCCAGCCTGTTCTGCATTGCTCCCTTCTTTTAGACTCATCTATTTGTTCATTCCAGCCCCGTTCAATATTAGTTCTTCAGTTAGCGACAACTTTGCAAATATCAGAGGGAGTCTGGCAAACAGACTAACGGATTTGGAGCTTTACATGGCATATATGGACAACATTAACCAGACCTTCATTCCCTGTCCATTTCAATGCCATTTTATATTGATTAGCTTAAGGTAGATTTCAACGCATTGACACCATCTGAGAAATCTCCCTCAATTACATATTACATGTAAGAAGTGTGCGCAGTGTTATTTTAGCAGACATACTGTAAATAATTATTTGACCCTTTACCCCTCTTGGATATTAACCCTCCCTAAGGTGCACCTTATGCTGTAGGTAAAGTAAACTGGAAGATCTCTGAGGCAGTTTCTAAGAATTTCCACATCATTCAGGGGCTGGCGCCAGGGACTGTGTTCTCTGTGAGCCCGTAGGACTAGCTGGCTCCAGGAACTGTGTTCTCCGTGAGCCGGTAGGACTAGCTGGCACCAGGGACTGTGTTCTCCGTGAGCCTGTAGGACTAGCTGGCACCAGGGACTGTGTTCTCCATGAGCCCGCAGGACTAGCTGGCTCCAGGGACTGTGTTCTCCGTGAGCCGGTAGGACTAGCTGGCACCAGGGATTGTGTTCTCCGTGAGCCGGTAGGACTAGCTGGCTCCAGGGACTGTGTTCTCTGTGAGCCCGTAGGACTAGCTGGCTCCAGGGACTGCGTTCTCTGTGAGCTGGTAGGACTAGCTGGCACCAGGGACTGTGTTCTCTGTGAGCCTGATGACGAACAACTAGGTTGATAATTCTAGTCCTTTTGAAGATGTAATCACGACCAGGGCTAAAGGTGAGTGAGGAAGCCAAGATGAAAAAAAGCAAAAGCTCTCCCAACCACATTCAACCCTTCCACTCGCTTAGGCATTATAACAGCTGATGTGTGATTGAGTATTAGGCCCATGCTGGTGTTTCTAATGTCCTTGAACAGGTCTCAAGGTATTATGCATGGGTCTGTCATTGTCAATAAGATGTTTTCTCTTTTTCTTTTTTTGTGTGACTCTGTGAAAGGAATTCTGTTTGAACAGCCTCCTCAGTTGATTAATTAGACAAGGGGATCAGCTGTTTAATATTAATGCCGGTACATTTCCATTTCAGTGTGACCCGTTGCCTCTCTGCGTCTGCATCGGATAAACGGTGCAAACATTCAGTCGATGTAAACATTCAGTCAAGTGTCCTCATGAAAGGCTGAGTCAAGTCAAAGTCAAGCGGTTGTTTCTTGTCCTCTCAGGTCTGGCGAGCGTTCACGGAGGAATCTCCACCCAGGGCTGGTTCATCGGCCTGATGTGTGCTGTGGCTCTCCTCACGCTCAGCGTTTTAATCGCCTGCTTCGTCAACAGAAATAAAGGAGGGAAATATTCCGGTAGGGGCTCCCATCTCAAAGCGCACTCAGAACACTGCACTTTTTGAATTGCCAAATTGTTATCGCACTAGGCATAGTTGAACCACTGAATCAATTTAGAGTTGTTATTACCAAAGAGAAATGATACATGACTATGGACCACATGTTATGCATACTTGGGCAGAAATATTAGATTTTGCAACAAAAAAAAGTAAATATATACACATCACCCCAATGCGCAGAGTTCCAAAGTGGATATATGTACCGCATAATGGGATCTTGAATTAATGGGATCATGCGCGTTTTCTATTCATATTATTTAAATGCAATAGCTCTGGTAAATGCCAAATTTGAATAACAAAGCAGACAAGGCGCTAAGTACACAGAAGATACTCTATTGTTGTTGTCCTATGAAAGCGATGAGGATGATGCTTTGAGCACCCACCCGGGAATCCTAAAGCCAGTCGTGTCTGTATGGGACGGGGGTTCTTCTACCGCACCTTTCATCTTTATGCACTTACTGGGCTCCAGGTTCAGCCCAGCTAATCGCCCATCATGTCTAACAGACGGTCTAAATCTCAGGGCTTTGTTGCCTTGCCTTCATTAAACACCAGCTCGCTGCACATTCACCGCTCGTTCTCCATTGGATGTTAGCATTCGGTCGCTAATATTCTTGGGAACGTTGCTGACATCACGCTCTGGCTTTCTTGTTACTAAGTGTTGTGAGAGAACGTGGAAGGCACCTGTACGGAACATCACGCCGTTGGCGTGAAATTCGTTTGGATGTCGTACTGTGGTAACGTACGTCAAGGTGTCCTGAATGATCTTTTCTCCCCGAGTAGTAAAGGAGAAGGAGGACCTCCACCCCGACCTAGAGTCCCAGGGCATGCACGACGACACCTTCTGTGAATACAGGTAAAGCACGCCCTCGATCCCCGGCATGTCGCCGTCGTATAACACAAGTTAAACGTCTGCCTGTTGTATCATGCCTGACCATTCGATCTCCTGCATTTCCCCTGACTGAATAGAGAACCCCACATGCATGAGGTTTACACGGACCCTCAAAGACATCCCTGTTCCAGACATGTGACAGGCTGGGTAACACGTAGGGCCAAACGTTTACGAGGCGAACAGCGGCCTCTGCTTTTTCTGTTGTTGTGGCTGTTTCCATATCAGTGATTGTGGTGTTGTACTCAATGGGGCATTGTGATTAGGTAGATGTGTGGTGGTAGAGCTCGTTAGCTGTAACAGCCTTGTCGTTCAGATGTTACCATTTGTTTCTGAATTGAGCTCAATGAATAAAAGCCGCCAGGCTGCAACACAACCCAGCAGGAGGCTAAAACCAATCTGTGTAATTGAATGGAGCTCATCTACGGGACGGTAATATCTGCATACAATTCATTAGTCCCACGCCGGTCCGATTCTGAACAAACTGGAAGAGTGCAACTCCGAGGTCCAGTCCACTCCAATCTGGATTGTCTCACGCTCAGAACCCAAATGGATGTTGTCGATCAAATGTGTTGTTAGCCTAGACACCTTTCCTTGTGTGACACTAAACAGCGGACCGTCCATTGTGGTCATATATTTGGAACTTTGATCAAAAACTAAGTTAACCAGCAATCGCACCATAGGTACCACTCAAATCTGCACACCGATTCCTTTAATAACCTCTAGGACATTGACAAATAGCTGACAGGAAGCCAGGAGGCCAAGTGCATCATTGCACATGATAGAGCAGTGTGGACAAGACGCACAACTCAAGATGCCCCTATTGATCTTGTTTAGAGGCCGTCAAAGGATCGTACCTTGCCTAGCCGACAACAATAAAATGCAAAGAATAATCGCATTATTCGCTTCACGTGAGGGCAAGTGAGACGTGTGGGTAAACTGCATTAAAAATGTAATTTCAGTAATGGCACGATACACTCTCTGATCCTTCCATTAGGACCAGTTTAATTTGTTCTGCAGTTTACAGCTTTTTTTGTCAGAAAGAAAATTAGAGGGATGGATTTTTACTTTTGATAAACAGCTGTGCTGTCTGTAAAGGATTATTTGGTAAAACCATAGCCCGGATAGTTCATATAATACATACTATCAACAATCACACTGTTGATAAGCATATTTGACTAGAACCTACATACAACATACATACATACATCTTGCTATTTTATTTTCTTGTGTATGACATAAAACCAACGGTTTAATCAGACTAGGCCTCTTGAAAAGTCGGATGTAAGTTAACTTTGAATGTGTGAACAACATCTGCGTTATAGAATCCAGCAATTTTTATTCAGAGACTGCAGAGCAATTGAAGGTTAAAAATGCTCTTGAATCTTTTAGACGTTTAATCACTTGAATTCACTGGTGGTCATGCAGCCGTGTGTTGCACGTCGGTTGCGTGGTGCGTTGGCACAGAAACCGGGTGGGAGAAAACACGTTCCATCTATTTGATGAAATTAGAGTTATAGCATCAACATGCAAACAAATCCGATTTCCCTGAAGCCGTCTGCATCCGGCACTGATCATAGTATAATGAGACAGGCAGTGAAAATGAGATATATCCGTGATGGTTACCAAATCCTCAAGCTTCTGTCCTGTGGCCCTGTAGCGGCTTCAACTGTGGATACCACTAAGCAAGGCAAAGTAAATATACACGGTTTTACCAAGGGAGGTTGAGGCAAACATCTGTAACGTTGAGGAAACGGGAGCATTTTTGAATTCCTTTCCTCTGAGTTCCGAGTTCCCAAAGTTTTGTACTGTCGCTTAACATTGCCGCCGAATCGCTGGAGCTCTCCGTTAGGGCTCTATGGGTTCAAACCAGCACGTGTCCCTGTCCTCAGCTCTAAAGCCCATCGAGTTATGCCGTGGGCGAAATTAGTATTTTGCTAAATCCCCCTGTCTTTGTTTACCCCCCCTCCCCCCGCCGCGTTGTGACACAGCGACAACGACGAGAAGCCTCTGAAGGGCAGCCGGCACTCCCTGAGCGGACCGATAAAAGCGGAGGACAGCGGGGACAGCCTGGTGGACTACGGGGATGAGGACGTCCAGTTCAATGAGGACGGCTCGTTTATCGGCGAGTACGCGGGGCGCAAGGAGAAACGGGCGTCCATGGAGGTCAAAGGAACCGCCAAGCAGAGCGCGGCGTGAGAGGAGCGATATATGGGGGCCCCCTTCCATCCTGAGGACTGGTTTGATGGGGGGCCACGGGAGGAAAGCGCAGTGGCATAAACACACCGGCGCTCTCACGTGTAACGCTAATGTGTCACTGTCAGCTGACCTGTCGTCATTCGGTTTCGGGAGATCATTGTTTGTTTTTTTCTTTTTTTCTATCAAAGTGTAACAGAATGCATTATTTCCAAATGTATATATTATTTTATATGTGTGGGGTGTTTTATATTACTGAAGAAATCGGTGAAGAAACGTTGAAGCTTTTGCATTTTTTGGCAAATGCAACTGTTTGTAATCCACTTCAATGTGAAAGGAGAAATCTTCGGTCCACAGTGCTCTCCTGCCCAGTCGTGTTAGGAAACTACATGTGTATGTGATATTATGATGTCAGATTTCAGTTAAAGCAAATATTATTGACATTTTATGTTTGAAATGCATTCATTAAATATGATTTTAATATGTGTACAGGGGTGATTCATTATCGTGTTTCCTGGTTTTGACAAAATAACAATAAAAAAAAGAACTATGCCTCAGATATATTAAAACATACTCAAAAGATCTAAGGCTGACACCTGGGAAAGTATTATACCGTTGCAGTAGAAGTTTCAGATAGATTTCCACAGTGGGGATGTGATTCAGTGGTTTTAACATCCCATAACATGCACACAATTATCAACCGAGTTACCACTTAATCTATTCTAGATTATCTGTTCTATCTTGCTCATCAACATACCAATTTACCGTGGTTTAATGTTGTTCCAATGTCCTTAGAACCAAATTGCTCATTACAACTTGTCGTCATAGACACTGAAGTTCAACTTTGAAAAAGTAATCTTAGTTGGTCTGTTGTAAAGCCATCCTAAACCTGACGATTGCCTTTGATTGCATCTTTGTACAAATACTCGACAGCTATTGCATGTTTAAGAATGTTTGTGGATGTCATTAGTGTTATTAAATTGTCTTATTTCTCATAACCATTGGCCGTTGACGTCTTTAACCCTTGTTAAGAAAGAACACTCCAACATGACCCGTGCTCAGAGTTTGTAATAAGCAAGGCATTCCGCAGAAAGCTTCGTGTTAAAGTAACGACTCAACGTATCTACTGGTTGTGATGCGAAGGAACTCTGTGTGCCTGTTTTCATGCGGTAAGTGTCTGGTAAAACAAAAGTTTTGTAGCACACTATGCATAACACCGTGGGGACATTACCGTGAATACCCCGTGCCGCCTCGCTCCAAGGTAGGTAATGGGCTGTTTTCCCATGTCCACTGGAGACGGACATGGGAAGTCACGGGGGCGGGCCACGCCGGTGGATTAAAGAGCGGGGCTATAATCACATGACGGCAGAGAGTATCACGCAGAGGACCCTGGCTGCGGGGTTCAGGATGGGCTGGCCTTTTCCTTTTGACTAACTACACAAGTTCTATTTTCTCCAGGGCGAACCACAGTGTTCTTTAGGACTCGGCAGACACAATGAATATGCTAAATCGTGCCATTTGTCACATAAGAAACATGTATCAGTCAACGGAACGTTCCCTTGGAAGTCCTGCTAAAAGGGTTTTTAGCTGTGAATAACACACTCTATGTGCTCTCCTTGGTGTAATGGAACAGTGCTGAACCCTCGCTCCACTGTTGCCGTGGCTATTGCCGAGTGAACGCAGGAAAGGAGAGGTCATTGACCTGGAGCACCAAGTGAACCTTTACGGGCTCCATTGATGCCAGGGAGAAGCACTCCCACAGCGTTTCAGGGAAATCACAGACAAATTTATAAATGATGTAAAACTTGGGTCAATGTCAGCATTTGCCTAGAAGGCCCGGCACATGAACAAATAGCTGGATTAAGTAAAGAGGAAAAATGGTCTCCTCTATTCTATAAATCCTTTCCTGTGTCAACCAGTTCTAGGTTCTTTCTGATTGCAGGTTGCAGCCACCAAGGGAACATGACTATAGATGTGATTATTGCCTCACGGGATTGCTATTTAAATCCTTAATGTTGGACCTGACTAATGTTTTTGCTGATATACTGGCATTCTCATTAAGAGGCCAATTTGTGAAATAATCGAGAACATTATGTAGCTATTTATTCATGGTTTCAGTTTCATTATATCTATTCAAGCACAGTGGAACAATTTGGAACAGTGGACACTATCAATGTCTGCCAGGGAAGTAATCCTTTAAATCAAATTTGCAAAAGTGTTGTTTGAAATTGTCTTTGGTATTTAAATTTACTAGAAAACACTTCCTATATAATGTCGATTGACTTACATGTAATTTGGTAAAACAGAAACATAATCTGTGGTAAATTTTCATATTATATAGTATGTTACAGTCTCTATTCATAATGTAGTCCATGTTCATATTAAATAATATGTTATAGTCCATACTCATATTATATAGCATGTTACAGTTCCTGTTCATATTAAATAGTGTGTTACAGACCCTATTTATAATATAGTATGTTACAGACCCAATTCATAATATTGTATGTTACAGTCCATATTCAAATTGAATAGAATGCTACAGTTCCTGTTCATATTAAATATTGTGTTACAGACCCAATTCATAATATAGTATGTTACAGACCCAATTCCAAATATAATATGTTACAGTCCCAATACTTATTATATAGTGTGTTACAGTCCCAATACATATTACATAGTATGTTACAGTCCCTATTCATATTATATAGCATGTTGCAGTCCCAATTCATATGATATAGTATGTTACAGTCCATATTCATATTGAATAGAATGTTACAGTTCTTGTTCATATTAATTTGTGTGTTACAGTTCCTGTTCATATTAAATAGTGTGTTACAGACCCTATTTATAATTTAGTATGTTACAGACCCAATTCATAATATGGTATGTTACAGTCCCAATACATATTATATAGTTTGTTACATTCCCTATTCATATTATATAGTATGTTACAGTTCATATTTATATTAAATAGAATGTTACCGTCCTTATTAATTGTAAAAAGTATGTTACAGTCCATATTTATATTCAGTATTTTTTACACTCCCTATTCATATTATATAGTATGTTTCTGTCCATATTAATATTATATATTATGTTACTGTCTAAATTCATATTATATAGTAAGTTACAGTCCCAATTCATATGATATAGTATGGTACAGTCCATATTCATATTGTATAGTATGTCATTCCCTATTCATATTAAATAGTATGTTACATTCGCTATTCATACTATATAGATTAAACTAGTCCCCAATAATATGAATTGTTTTTCAGTTTATACAAATTTAATTGTATGTCATAATCCCAATTCATATTATATAGTAAATTACAGTTTCTTTTCATATTATGTAGTATATGCAGTCTATATTCATATTATATAGTATGTTACAGTCCCTATTCATATTATATAGCATGGTACAGTTCATATCCATTTTATACAGTATTTATAGTCCATATTCATATAACATATGTACAGTCTGTAAAATAGTTAGTTAGAAACTATATTCATACCAAACAATAGTAAGTTACATTAACATTCATATTTAACAAGAATAAGTGAGCCCATATTTATATTGAGATAAGGGGAGCTTGCATTACCAGTGCAGAGAGCTCAATAGGGGTGATTCATTTGGAGAGCAGCAAAAATGGTAATTTCTGTGCAAGCCTCTGAGTCTCTCAAAGCTCTGATGCAGCTGGGACATCTAAGGGAATGATCGCAACACATTGCACTTACCCTGCAAATGAATTGGTCCCCAGGTCTCTTGGAGCTGTCAGCAACTCACTTTGTATGAGGCCTTCATTCATCAATACATTTTTGTGTGAGCAGCAACTTATGGGGGGAGAAAAATGAGCAAAACTTTTTTGCCCTGTCCAATTCTTTTGCATAAATCCTGCTGCCAGCACAACTGGACATTTTATACAAATTATAGACAGGAGGCAGTTAGAGCTTGTCCCAGATGATCTGAAATGCATCTGGCCAAGATTCTGAAAACCTTATTTCTGTTATTTTGCTTTTCCAAGGGATTTGTCAAAGAATATGATTATACTTGGCCCCATGTGGTCAAGTTGATAGAGCCTGGTGCTTGCAATGTCATGGTGCTTGCAATTTCATGCTGCTTGCAATATCCTAGTATGCACACTTGCATCAGATAAAACATCCTAATTGTATAATACAGTTACATATTGACTGATGTTGTTGAAATATTTAAGTAACCCAATACCATAAATCACTCTTTTTGGCATAAGAATGGATGTGATCTCTGTTATGAGACAACAGGAATCATCTCTGTGATCATTCAAATCATTGATTGAAGAGCTAGATGTCAGCATTTCCATCCGATGATCCGCACACCCATTCCAGTGGCCCAACACGGAGGTTAATGATGATTAGAGAAACATTATGAATGTAAGGTAAAATATGATTTTGAAATTTGTAATAATGTGCATTAAGCATTCTTCCAAAGCTCTGAGTTCTAGGACATCTTCCCAGTATTTACAGAGAAGCTGCAAAAAGACCCACCCCTAAAGTGATGTATCAGGCATGGACAGATGCTGTTCTGTGACCATGGTAGCATGGTAGCAATGATTTGGGAGTGTAGGCTATGGGTGAACACATGGCGGGGCAAAGGTAAGTGGTTCCCCTTGGGAGGCGGACAGATGCGGTCGAATCACACATCTGAGATGGCTCTGGGCCTGCTCTGGAAGCTGCCCAACGCTGTCAGGTCAGAGCACAGTGGCAGAGGTTTCTCCAGTTGATACCGGCAAGACTCAGTGTTTGACCCGGAATCTCCATTCATCTCCGGGCCAAGTCTCGACACATCGTCCTCGTCTACCGACCTGTATGGTCTCCAAAGCTGCCGAGTGGCTGTTCTCTAGGCAGTGCTAGAGTTTGCCCTCCTCTAATACTGTGGAGATCAGGTTCCATATAATTCTATTATCCATGGGTTTCATGAATGATAAAACATGTGAAATAAATTAACAGGAACATTATCATTCTACAGAGACCTCCCCTTATCACAAATGTATAAGGGGATGCATTCTTCGAAGTACATTTGCATATTTAATCTTATTTTTTATTAATGCACAAAGCAATCAAAAATATACTTTTACATTTACATCTCTTGTCGGTTTGTCTTTATGAACAATATGAAATATTTGTGAATGACAAATACACCGTGCTGTACATTTGCGGAAATTACAATAAGAAATAGCCAAGATGTTAATGTAATAAAAGGAATGCAATTTAAGGAGCCAATGTTTTATTTATTGATATTCTCACAAGGGGCATTAAACAGCATTGTGTTCTTGCCCTAATGGTGTTCTGCAAATCCCTGCCCAAGATTCCGATTCCGGATTAGGATTATTACTTGTGCCAGACTGTTTTACAAACGTGCAAATTCCCACTGGTTTTTAAAGGCACATTTTCTGTATATTCAAGAACCAAAGCACACCACGCCTGCTAATTTTATGAGCAATAACACTGTTTAGTGGTTATTGTGAATACTGTAAAGTACATTTCAACTGTGCCGTCTCATGCTCAATCAATGAATGTGTGTGACAAATGTGTTAGCAGAAAAGAATCCCAAATTGTTTCATTACATTGCAGTCAGACGTAATGGTGATAATGTATGGCCTAATATTTCAGTTGTCTGGGATTAGATTTTTAATCTGTTTGATTTACAACAGGAAAGGAATGGAATGAGAAGTCAAGCTTCAGTGAAACATGCAGTACAGCTTCAGGATACCACAAAGTGGGCTGACCAAGTCAAGTGAAATACTATTATTCCGATAAATAGAGCTAATTGAGCAAAACAGGTCCTCGTTTATTGAGCAATAAATCAATTTGGTCTGTACACTGAGGACTAAGTGCAACATAGCCTTAAACGTAAACACCTCAAATGATAATTATATTTTTTTCAGAGATTCATTAACATTCCAAATACAGAAAATAGTGTACCTCTCTCTGGAATTTGCTTGCCTTTTTTCAACCGCAAACCCTTTAGAAACCGGCACCATGTCACAGGTGTTGCACTCATTTATATGATGGAACAGTCCAGAATGAATGGAATCATGTCTCAGTTTTAGCATTGGAGAAGGGTGATGTAGAGGTAGATAAATGAAGTAAAAAGTGTACGTATGTACCACCAAACTACTGCAGACTTGGGATACTGCCATTGTTAATAAAGTAACCATGTTGTATCATCCATTATCTTGCCATAAACACCACAACTGAATTGTGAAAATGTCCAATGGTCTGAGACTGCCAAGCACTTAAGTATTACCATGACATTGTGTCGTAGGGATGTCATGTAGTTTGGTAGTTGAGAGCACATTAGTCACAAGCTAAATTATCATGTGAATTGAAAAAAAAACATTAACAAGATAATTCTTCGTTTTTTGGTCACTCCCATGACTGGAAAATACCCTGATATTTGTGTACATAAAATGCTGTTTTACTTACATGGTAGTGACAAGAAAACCATAAAGGTACCATAGAATTGTTTTCATTGTACTACCTTGGTGCATTTCTGTAAGAGAAATAGCAGGTCCAATTGATATCTAGCGGTGTATCTGGTTATAGATTGGCCTGAGACGTATGCATTATATCCATGTCCATGTGAAAACAAGATACCTGTGGATGAGATATCTATTGGCATTGATCATTAGCTGTGCAAATAGTGTCCCTACAGAGGTTGTAAGCTTTTACAAAGCAACATGAAGGCTTTGTGAGGATTAGTTGGAACCCCATAGTAAAACTCAAAATGAGTTTTTACAGTTTTGTGTTTCTAGAAAACCACCTACGCAACACTTAACACTTGGAAATCACTATAACCCCTCTGTATCTCCGTCCTCCCTCTCATGAATGTGTTAAAACCTACCTGATTACTCAAAAATATCTCTCTCACACCCTCTCCTTCCCACACGAACACAACAATACTAACCCCAACCATCCCTGAATTCAAAGATCTGTTCTATTTGATGTAATTATATTGTGCCAAAATAACTATATATCTTTGAATGGCACATAAAATGTGTAAAGACACTGAAGTCGTTCACCCTTCACTTTCTCTTACCAGGTCACAAAACGGCATTGTGTCTGAAAATTCGGGCACCTTGGCATAGAAAATCTAATAAAATTGCTTAACAAGTTCTGTTCTCTCACTGCCTCTTTAATAGGTCGGTTAGTCAAATGATTCAATGGGGAAAATCACAGACTTTGGGACACGCCTTATGGTGCTATTTGACTTCAGTGAGATCGCCTCGTATACAATAACAATGCAGAAGGAGCAGTGAATCACATAGCTACGGTAGCATACAAATGACGTTGGACACATTGGAAACGTTGTAAGTTCAATGTGTTACGCTGAATACGAGGACGGGAGTTGTGGGGACGTAAATACTGTAGTGTTTACTGAGAGATAAGAGGTTTCGTAAATGCGGTCTGAAAACAGCCTCATAGCCATCCCTACGCTCATTTGCTGTTTAAAGAAAGCAAGCCGCACAGAAGTCGTGCACTGTGGCAGGACATTATTTATCCTGCGGCACCCAGTATGGATGAGCACAGAGACGCCTTCACTCGCCATAGAGTGGCAGCAGAGGCCCTGTGAGGGGCCAGGACCATACTCATCCTCCAACACGGACATCATGGCACCCAGTATCTCCCCCTCACTCCTCGGTCTCTGCAAGAGACAGAAGATGAAGGGAGCACTGAAGACGGTGCCTCAACAGATAGCCCATCCCCACAGGGACGTTAATGACGTAAGACAACAAAACAGAGGAGAGACCCAAGGCAGCGAGCCCCCGCTCAAACATAAGTGTGCCACATGTGCACTCAAGTGAAGTCCCCGCAGGCAAAAGAGAGACAGGCAATTCCTTTCATGTTTATTTATTTATGGTATTGGCCGCGCAAACACACCTGGATCAATGGGTCTAAATTTGACCAACGTAACAATACAACCTTGTTTTTTTTTATACAGAATGAATATGTAGAATAAAGAATTTGTTAAATGGTGAAGTGTTGTTGAATGTCAGGCTTGGTTATGCACTGTAGAGACTACAAGTTATATACTACATATAGCTCACTGAGTAAGAACGTGATGCTTGTAACACCAAGAATGTGTGTTTTCCTCGGGGGGACAGTATAAAAAGCATGGAAATGTATGCTGTGAGATGTTCAAGACTCTCCGATTAAAATTAAAAGTTTTTTATTTACCAGGATATTCCCTGGAATAACTAAGAACAATTACTTTAGGTTTAAATCATTGCATCACTTTGGGACAGAACACCAACATTGTTTCTATCTAGTTGGCTTCGAGATTCGGTCTAGCAACATTTTAGTGTCTGGTCAGATGCTATAACTAAGGTTTAACCCTGCAAACACATATTTCAATGTAAATTTGGATCAGGATCAAAATAAAATTCTTACATCTCTGTGTCATCTTTTCAATGTATAAAATGATCTCTGTTTAATGGGTTGAGGGATCACAGTAACTGATATTGTACCAAAAACAAGCACCTACTTTAAAAGAGAGGGTAAGAAATATCTACCCATTTACTTTGAGTAGTACAGTAGAATACATGTAGGTGATTAGCTTTGGTCAGTTTCGATGTAAACAAAGAGCATAAAAAAAAACCTTTGTGAATATTTTGCCTGGCATAGAGCTTGCCATACACAGATGAGCCAAAACATTATGACCACTCACAGGTGAGGTGAATAATGTTGATCATCTCCTCACACGGGCACATGCAAAAGTCTGGGTAGATTAGATGGTAAGCAAACAATCCGTTCTCAAAGTCAACGTGTTGTATGCAGGAGAAATAGGCTAAGACTTGTGAAGAGACCCAAGCTACTTTGACAAGGGCCAAATTGTTATGATCAGACAACTGGGAAAGTGCATCCCTGAAATGGCAAGGCTTTTGGGGTACTCCGGTTAGCAATGTTAGTACCTACGAACAGTGGTCAGAGGGGGAACAAACCACAAACCGTTGACAGGGTGTTTGGTGCCTAGGGCTTATCGATGTGCGAGGGCAACGGGGGCTACGCCTGCAGGTCCAAATCGACAGAAGGTCTAAAGAGGAGTAGCAAAGTGCTTCAACCTGTTCAAATGCTTAGGAAGGCCTGTAATACAATCAATATGTTTTAGATTGAAACAGGGGCCACGGCCGTTAATGATGTTGACAGTGCTCTGGCATTTCACCGTTAGATGACAGCTGATGTTCCATGATGCATTTGGCAAATAACATCTGTTTTGATTTGACTACCCTAATAAGGATTTCATGGGCTATAAAACGTACTTTGGATTAGTGAAAGAAAAGAAAAAAGTGTCTATGAGTTTCACACACGTCAACATTTCCACCGTTTACATGTTGTTTCCAAAACCGATATGGCCATTTTGAATTTAATGCCAGCAACAGGTTTCAAAAGAAGTTGGTACAAGTACATGTTAACTGTGTTGCATCAATTCTTGTTTTTTAACAATACTCTGTAAGCATTTGGGCACTGAGGAAACTAATTGTAGTTTTGAAAGTGAAATGTGATCGCATTCTTCCTAGTTATAGGATATTAAATGCTCAATAGCTTGCAGTATCCTTCGTGATATTTTCTGTTTCATGATGCGCCACATTTTTCAAAGGGTGGCAGGTCTGGACTGCACACAGACTAGTTTAGCACCCAGACTTACTACGGAGCCATGCGGTTGTAATCGTGCAGACTGTGGTTTGGCATTGTTTTGCTGAAACAAAAAACCTGTATACATTCTTCAGCATTATTGGTGCCTTCATAGATGTGCAAGTCACCCATTCTATGTGCATTAATGCACCCCCATACCATTATGGTTGATGGCTTTGAACTGTCTGCTAATAAGAAGCTGGATGGTCAAACTGCTCTATATTCCAGGGGCTGCCATGTCCATGAATACAAATTATTTCCAATTTGTATTCGTCAGAACACAGGACAGATTCACACTTTTTCTTAGTTTATTTTAATTTAGCTCCGGCCCAAAAAAGTAAGTTGTAGTTTATGTCTGGTTTCTTCTCTGCATGGTTTTAAATTGCATTTGTGGATGCAGCGACATACTGTGTCCACGGAAACGTTATTGTTTAAATTGTTTGCACAATTTGCCTGCACAGTCTTTCAGAGATTCAACCCCTCCCCATCCTCACTTCAGACAGACCCATCCTCTCTGGAATGATCTTTTAATATCCAGTTATGATGCTGACCAGTTGCCAATTTACCTAATTTGTGATATTCCACCAGATTCTTTGCATTAAACAACTTTTCCAGTATTTTTGTTGCCTCTGTCCCAACTTCTCAGAAATGTGTTGTGTAAGGAAAAATAGGTTTCATTCTGTGTGTTTTGAAATGATGAATCAATGTGTCATAATAAGCTATAATCATAATTGTAAGCTTGTGCCTTAAGAATGTATAGCTGTATCATGAATGCATTATTAACAGCCAAATGAAACTGTTTAAAGCATGAACAAAACAAGTAATGATATGTAGTAATCACATTGAAGACACATGTAAAGGTTGGGTGATAAAGCAGAGGGTGAACGAATAACAGGAAGCGCCTAGGGGGTACAAGAAAGACCAGGAGACTACAGAAAGACGCATCCAGGTTCGAGAACACC
>JACXGK010009248.1:0-20364 GCA_016801125.1 Novumbra hubbsi
TTTAACCAGGTTTATCCTCTCTAAGGTTCTTATAAACCTTAGAGAGGATAAACCTGGTTAAAAGGTCGGTGAGCATATTATTTAGGGAAAAACAGATGAGCATGGGTTGCCCACATGAAATTAGATTAATAGAAGTAGAACATTTACATTTGAATAATTTACCAGACACTCTTATCCAGAGTGACTTCCAGAATAATTCAGATGCAAAATCTTTAGGCAAACAAAACAAGAGTTTATGTGAGACAGGAAGTTGGATTCCTGGTTAAACAGTTCATGATGATAACTACACTGTTTTTGTGATATTGAAATATATTCAGAATACAGTCTGTAAAATCTGAAAAAAGCCATACATGTAAATCAGTAGGTTTGAACTGACACCAGACTAAAATTGGTACAAAGTTTGTGTGCATAAAGCAGATATTTATTGGGAAACATCAAGTAGAAAACATGTGTTAACATCCACAATAGGAAAAATATTTCTTAATTGCCTTTGCAGGTAAATGTAAATATTTCATCATTGTCAATGTGTTGGATAATCACACTTAAACATATTCAATGTTATTTACATACCCCAAGTGTAAATCTATAGTTTAATTTTAGCAAAGGCAAAATTATCTGCAGTAAATTTGAAATCGCAGGATATAGTAGTTTTAAATCAACATTGATATTGTATGTTCTGCAAATTAATAAACATGCATGCATTTCTTTATATTTTCTGAACACACACATATTGAAAAAGCCCTAATAAACGTTATGTAACATCATATAAAAAGAAAGGGATAGGAAGTGCAGTACCACCTGCAAAGAAGCTTTCTATGAATGAGCACATCCCCTCTACAGTGTAGATACAATCCTTAAATTCTCCCACTAATACCTAATCCGACTTGGTCTTCCAACAGCCAGCCCCCTTAATCACGCAATAAGGCCCTGACCTACAATGCACAAGTCCGGGTGTGAAACAGAGCGGGCGTTCCCTCTGAAATCTGATTGGCTGTCCCACAACACATCCTCTCTGCTGGGCTTGTACTCCAGCCTATGGGCAATGAAGCAAAGAAATGTTTGAGGATTACAGAAATAGGGCAGGTGGGTCATCAACTGGTTAGAACAGGATTGAATGAGATATGGGAAGTCATAAAGGTAATAGAAATGTGATTAATTAATTAGCCTAGCTCAGGTCAGGAGCAGTACTCCAGTTAGTGAGGTGCATAAGGCAAATGTAAAGCACAAAAACACCCGGTTTTATGATTTTATAATAGCAGTATCTGAATAAAAATATGTTTTGTTTGACCGAGAGAGACGTAACATACCTGAATAGAAGCGGAGAGGATAAACTCACGCTCACTAGCCCTGCAAAAAGGGATCATCTCCTGCACACAATTTGGCTAGTGAGAGTTACTATGGCTGAAAGCCTTTCCTTCTGGATCCCAGTTGTTCACCGCAGAGACCACATTTCCAGAGTTGGAGCTGAGGCGAGAGGACTAGCGCGATGTCTTCAGAGAGATAAGTCTCTGGATACGAGAGGAGCAAGGCCACGGCACCCAAGCGCTACGCCTCTGTGAATGCTGGCATTCGAGCGACATCCTGGGGAGCTAGGGGGTTGCTTAATCAACTGTAATAATGTAATATGTATTTCCCTTATTCTGAATTGTCTTTATTCTGTTGTACATGAATTTGAATTGCCTTTGTGAAGGCAGTGCACTAGACATATAAACTTGCTTTTCCTAAGTCACTCAGGCCTATAGTATCGAGATAAATGGTCATTATCATTTCTGTGGCTGGCATCTTCATTAGCCAACGAGTCTTAAATTGACTAGTGAGAGGATACATAAAGCAGTGGTTCTGGGTCCAGCAGTTACCATTATAATGGGAGAGCTTGATCTGATGAAGGACTTTGGCTCTGGGCTGAGAAGCAAAAGTGTTCCATAACTGCAATGATTTTGTCTTTTGTGGATGACGAATGTTTAATTAGCTGTTTCAGGTTATAATGTACGCTGAAAGCTGTAACAGTTCCATAAATCACACTTGGAGATGATTGTAATTCTCTCCACATGTTTGAATCTAAGATCTTTTCTAAGAGGGTTTTATAAATGAGGGCCAATGTATAGAATCATTATAATCCCACAAATACTCAAATAACTATTCTTTGCAATACTAAAAATGTGTACCTGATAAAGTAGTTGGTGAGTATAACAAAGACATCATGGTTATAGTACTTTAATTAACGTGCAAAAACCAATGTTCTGTCAAATGGAAATAATGGACGACATCAGGATGAGTCCCCACGTTTTCCAAGGTAATGCACAAACCCATCAATTTTCAATTACACAACCTGTCCCCTAAAACTTTCTATTCTGGAATGCCAGTGTACCTTTGAGGTGGTTATGTTTTAAATACTGTTTATGCAGTCTAAGCTATGGCATCAATACAGCAATTCAAGTTAAATTGTAGTGAACCTGCTTGCTTTTCACTTTATCAATTTCATTATCAATTTAAAATTGAGAAATTGCAGACATCACAAGCAATGCAGTGTTTTTGTCCCTTTTAAACCTAAACACAATTGTCTGTAAGAGTATGAATGTATTAATTATTCCTGTTCAACACTTTTCAGAAATATTTTTATTCCAACAGGAGAGGCCTTACTCAGTGAATTGTATTTGTTTTTGTGTCTTCACAAATACTATACATACATACAAAAAAAGTGACTTCAGACGATTATGAAAATGTAAGGGGTTTTGGATCAATAGTGCAATTAAACCAGCAGACAAAATAAAAATGGAATTCAACAGAAACTGGAATGGAATGGCTGCCATAAATGTAGAGATGATGATTTAAGTAACATTTGCAGTGGTCGAGATCTTTTATGTTAATCCATCCATTGTTATTCATATTATGACAATGTGTTAATCATTCACCCAGCAATATAATTTTTTGGAATCACACTGATATTAACACAATAGCATTTTACATTTTATTCCTAAAGAGTCAAGCCTGCAATTTGAAATAACCCCTTCTTCCGTTGATTAAATACTTCCTGGATTCATTTTTTTTTGCTTTAATTATAAGATAAAGGGATGTTCAATTTCAAGCATGGATGCAGTTGTCATTTTACTTGAACAGTATTGCTGTTCATGTTGTATCAAAACAGATATCCTATTAGCTCTCTGACATAAATTAGGCTGGAGAGAAGATTAAGATGTCACCAAGTGGAATGGAAATTTACTTAAAATGTATGAATTTATTGGTTCAACACACCCATAGATTCCATATATTTTCAGAAAGAATATTCAAAACTGTCTTTTGTGAGTAACATTACCCAGGGGAGGGAGCATAGGTGCCATAGGGGCCAGAGACAACCGCTCTCTCTTTTTTCTTTCTGACTGATTCTTCTCTTGTTTAGCATTTTGCTAGTGTTCTTGTCACTACTGGTAAAACAATATATTCAATTCATTGAGAACTGATGTGTGATTAAGGTGCTCCATAAATGTTTTTGAGCAGTGCAGTTTGGCCATTTCCTCAAATCATTTCCAACAATATTTTGTGTCAAGTTGACATTGACAGTGGGGGCGGTTTTTCTGAATGTTACATTACAAAATTAAAAGAGTTTCCCTGACCTGTCAAAAATAATGTATTGGATTCAAAACATCTATGGCTTTGACAGAAAGATTCTTATCCACATCCTTACCCAACCTCATCATTCGGCCACCTTTGCTCTCTTGGCTGTCCCACCCCTAGAGTCTCTGTTTATTTTCTGATAACTGCTGAAACCCTACCTATTTCATTAGCCAACATAGTGAACAAAAATTTCAAAATTACTCAACCAAGTGTTTAATCAGAAGCTGTGGGTGTGTCAAGCATAGACCTTTGCAAATGTATGTCCAAAAAGCAATATTTTCTATCAAATTAGTTAGAACAATTAAAGTTTTCTTTTCATTGCAATGTTCACACCAGCAAACTATGTGTTCATTTTTTTTTTAATTTGTAAATGTACTTTAGAAATGTAGAAATGTAAGTATTTTGTACATTTGGCTAGTTACATGACTTGGCAAGCTATATATGTATTGACATGCTTCATTGGTAAACAAGGCTACAGATCAGGTAATTCACTTCTTGGGAGAGCAAGTAGCCCACGTATTTACACACACACCAGCCAGTAGGCCGGACACTGAAAGGATACTTTTCTCAGTGACAGAAGAGGTGTTTTGGATTTGACACTTTCTTTTCATTTGGAGGCATGAAGTAAAATTACATTATTAACTGTGGATCAAGGCCTGCCCTGGTGTCCTGCAATAGACTTTATAAGCAATACTGCCAAAATTCCATCAAGCCTATCTGAGGGCAGAGCACTCAGCATGACAATTCCTATCTATTCTTCGATAGTGTATAGGATATACAGAGTTGGTTGGCCCTAGGAGTTGTTCCTAGGAAGGCCAAGGGTATAATGGTAGCTTGCTCTGTGTGTCACATACACAGGCACTGTGCAAACATTTCAATAGCTGTCAAATATTTACTTGCTTCTCAAAACCCTCTATCACTTTCTTATTATTTATTTATTATAAGAGTCAAGACGAACGGGCAAGAGAAATCAATGCTAATTGGGGTGAGGGAGATGAGTGAAGGTACCTCCGATTAGGCTCCAATGGACATTCAAATTAAGTTGTGGTGTAGAGATACGAGTTAGCCGGTATCTGACTGTTTTTTATAGTATTCTGATTATTCATTATTGATTAATTTATTGATTATGTTCTTCTATTTTTTAAGTACACTAAATATTCAAAAGCTGTTTATCTTTTGATACATCAGGAATTTTGGCAATATTAGCAAAGTTATTGACTTAAGTTATCGACTTGAAGTTGACTAAAACAGATGTGAAGCTGCAAGAAAGTCCAATAAATGTGTATTTAACCATTATGAAATATGTATTCACAGAAAGCCCCAAAAGTGTGTTTTTCACATGCCTTATTTAAGATGATGTATTTTAAATGTTTATGTTGTATTCTATGTTGTTGTGTCTTAAGTTGATGGATATGGGCATCAGCTAACTGACTGAAATGTAACTGTCCTGTTGCTCTAGCACCTGGATGTGAGTTATGTTCTTTAGCTTAAATTTTATGCACTTAACCTTAAGAATTTTTAAGAAATATTATATTTATTACAGTTGGGCAAAAACGTATTTAGTCAGCCACCAATTGTGCCAGTTCTCCCACTGAAAAAGATGAGAGGCTTGTAATTTTCATCATATGTACACTTCAACTATGACAGTCAAAATTAGAAAAGAAATCCAGAAAATCACATTGTAGGACTTTTAATGAATTTAATTGCAAATTATGGTGGAAAATTAGTATTTTATCAATAACAAAAGTTTATCTCAATACTTTGTTGGAAACCCTTTGGTGGCAATGACAGAGGTCAAACATTTTCTGTAAGTCGTCACAAGGTTGTCACACACTGTTGCTGGTATTTTGGCCCATTCCTCCATGCAGATCTCCTCTAGAACAGTGATGTTTTCGGGGCTGTTGCTGGGCAACAAGGACTTTCAACTCCCTCCAAAGATTTTCTATGGGTTTGAGATCTGGAGACTGGCTAGGCCACTCCAGGACCCTGAAATGCTTCTTACAAAGCCACTCCTTCGTTGCCCGGGCGGTGTGTTTGGGATCATTGTCATGCTGAAAGACCCAGCCACGTTTCATCTTCAATGCCCTAGCTGATGGAAGGAGGTTTTCACTCAAAATCTCACGATACATGGCCCCATTCATTTTGTCCTTTACACGGATCAGTCGTCCTGGTCCCTTTGCAGAAACACAGCCCCAAAGCATGATGTGTCCACCCCCAGGCTTCACAGTAGGTATGGTGTTCTTTAGATGCAACTCAGCATTCTTTGTCCTCCAAACGCGACAAGTTGAGTTTTTACCAAAAAGTTATATTTTTGTTTCATCTGACCATATGACATTCTCCCAATCTTCTTCTGGATCTTCCAAATGCTCTCTAGCGAACTTCAGACGGGCCTGCACTGCATTGATTTCAGCAGGGGGACACGTCTGGCACTGCAGGATTTGAGTCCCTCGCGGTGTAGTGTGTTACTGATGGTAGGCTTTGTTACTTTGGTCCCAGCTCTCTGCAGATCATTCACCAGGTCCCCCCGGGTGGCTCTGGGATTTTTGCTCACCGTTCTTGTGATCATTTTGACCCCACGGGTTGAGATCTTGCGTGGAGCCCTAGATCGAGGGAGATTATCAGTGGTCTTGTATGTCTTCCATTTCCTAATAATTGCTCCTACAGTTGATTTATTCACACCAAGCTGCTTACCTATTGCAGATTCAGTCTTCCCAGCCTGGTGCAGGTCTACAATTTTGTTTCTGGTGTCCTTTGACAGCTCTTTGGTCTTGGCCATAGTGGAGTTTGGAGTGTGACTATTTGAGGTTGTGGACAGGTGTCTTTTATACTGATAACAAGTTCAAACAGGTGCCATTAATACAGGTAACGAGTGGAGGACAGAGGAGCCTCTTAAAGGAGAAGTTACAGGTCTGTGAGAGCCCAAAATCTTGCTTGTTTTTAGGTGACCAAAAACTTATTTTCCACCATAATCTGCAAATAAATTCATTAAAGATTCTACAATGTGATTTTCTGGATTGTTTTTCAAATTTTGTCTGTCATAGTTGAAGTGTACCTGTGATGAGAATTACAGGCCTCTCTCATCTTTTTCAGTGGGAGAACTTGCACAATTGGTGGCTGACTAAATACTTTTTTGCCCCACTGTAGGTTTGTGAAACTGCTGAATACCTCCATGTTATGAGATGATAAGAAAGTGTTTTGTCTTATATTTACAATGTTTCTTAAAACATGACAATACAGTGTTACAGTGATGAAGATGTTCTACCTACAAAGATAGCATTGTCCTTGGAGGAAAAAAACATATTGCACCTTACTTAAACAAGGGCATATCATTTGATCATTTATTTAGTGTTGTTTTGAAATTATTCATGAATCAGCTGATTAATAAATAGTATTAAAAGCACACTATTTGTGGGACCCTATAACCTTATTGCTGGGTATTGAAATTTTCACATTAGCTTTCTTCAGTGGTTAAATTAACTGACATTATGGCCTTGGGCAGTATATGAAAAACAAACCAATATATAATACAACACTAACTGCCAGAGCAATCCTTCTTACAAGAAAGCCTTCCCCTTTCAGAATTAGAACTGTGTGAGCACAGTATATTGTGCAAACATTGCTATTGAAGTCGTTTGAATTAATCAGAGACTTAGATTTAGTAAAGCGCTGACACTTACCCATGTGTGCTGATGGCTGGCTCACTCCCGCAAGTCTCTGCGAATGAGACAACAGGTGCCCTGGACGGCAGGCCTAAACTAGGCCTTCTATCTGAGTGGCTGCGTTGGATGAAAGGCTGAGGCCCTCGCACAGACATAGGGAGCCTACCACGATCATGTGGGACAACACTGCTACCGGTGGAGGCCCATGCTTGAGGTGGGCAGGGTATGGGGTAAGGCTGGGCCTCAAACAGGGAAGGTGATGCCGGACAGAAAACAGAGCGAGCGTTACTAGTGAACTTAGAGACAGCTGGAACACCTAGGGTTGACACCTCACCGCTGTTCTCTCGCTTCCATCTTTGTACCCTTGGGGATGCTGGTGGTGAAGGTGCCTTAATAGAATGCGTGGACCCAGATGAGCTGGAATTTGGGGTCATTAATTGTCTTAAGGCAGTTGGGCTTGGGAGTCTTCTCTGAAGTGGTGGTGGGGTTGGAAGTTTGCGTATGACTGGAGGGCTGGTTGAAGATGGAGGCGTAGGCTGCCTTCGGAAGGAGGGGGGACTAGGTAGTCGTCGATGTAAACTGCTTGGGGTTGAAGGCGTGGAAGGCAGCATACGAGTTCTAGATATATTTGAATGGCTACTGACAACTGTCTCAGAGTGGCGGTCATCTCCTTGTCTCACTCCTGAAACTCTCTTGAGCAGACCTTTATCCATCTTGGACTCTGAGGACTGTTGTAAGTGGATTCTTTTTCTGGCCTGCTTGTAAACACCTGCTGCTTTCTCTTTATCTGGGTCTACCTCCGGCACATGGTGGCCTACCCTGGAACTAGCAGATGTATCTTTCCATATAGCTCGGGAAGGGGACATGGTGCTAGACCCCTGGGGAGCATTACCTCTGCTGGGTAACACTGTGACTGACTGAATGGAGGCCCACAGTTTCTGAGAGGTGGGAGCCCTCTTAGGAACTGGGGATCGGCCCATACTTGCAACCCCATAAGCTATGTTGTTAACTGTGTGGCTCTGTGCATATTCAAAGGAATTGTCCATTAACACCTCAAGAGCAGGGGGGGGCAGACTTTCAAGGTCCATATCGTCTGTTCTGCAGCTGCTGACCCCACTGTTCAGCATGGCCTCAATGTCACTTACCCCAGGCATAACAGGTACCCCACACTTTCGAATCCCTTTTAAAGGCCCCAACATTTTGGACTCATCCATCCCCTGGCTGAAAGTATCAATCAGCTTTTTGACAGAATTCCTTCCTCTGTGAAGTCCTGAAGATGTACGAGGTGACATTGGAGGGCTGGGAGGCGGAGTGGCCTTCAATGGCCCCAATGTAGGGCTAGGTTGAGTGGCTTTTAAAGACCCCTTGGAGAGTTTCTTGTCTTTCTTTTTCTCTTCCATGTCGTTGACTGTCCCTTGTTCCTTAGAGTTGCTCTTCATAACCCTGGCCTTGTCCTGTATCAGAAGAGTATTGTTGTTCTTCTGCAGGGTGGGGCATACATGATTGGATGCTAAGGATGCTGACTCTACTGTGGTCTGTTTTGTGGGACCTGTCATGGTGTCACCCTCTGTTCTGCCTTTGCTCCTCCTCTGTAGTCTCTGACTCAGATCCCTCTGTGTCCTTTCTAGTTCAAGCAGTGTCGGATCTTCACCTTTGCTGCGAAGGGATTCAGCAGACTGTGACCGTCGGTCCTTTGGAACATTGCTTTTTTTAAATGTCCTCTGAACAGAGGCTACAGTTTGGGGCCTTTTTGGTGATTGCTCCTCCCCCTCTGTCCATTGCCGCCGGCTGGTCTTGGGGCTGTCTGTTGGTTTAGTTTTGGCACTGTCATGTTGTGAGGGAACAAACTGAATTCGACCACTCATGGCATCATTTATTTTCAGGGTCATTTCAACATTTTGAGGGTTCTCTATGCGCTTTGGTGCCAGACGACCAGATTGCTGAGTAGGATGAGATGGGGAGGAGTTAGATTGCTTCCTGCCACCTGCTCCCTCTTTTTCCCGCTTACATTCATCTTCCTCATCTCCGTCATCTAAGGAGGCACTTCCTAGCAGAGACTTTGTGTCTTTCTGCTCTTTAGCCATTATGACACAGACAGAGTCAAGGGAGTTTAGGGAGTAGCTTGGGCTTACTTTTTTTCTAAACTTTTGGCTTGGATCCCTTTGCCGGGATGGGGTAGCATTGCTGCCAATAGGACTGTAAGGAGCAGGTCTGTAAGTGCCAGTGGACTCAACGCTTTGTCTGCGGAATTGTCTTTCACACCCAGCTAGTGACTCACTTTCAGCCCCAATTCCACTGTCCTCACTGAACAATGCGGAGTCCTCTGGTCCTGGTTTATGGAGTGAGGCAGCCTCAATGTGAGTCAGCAACTGCATCAGTCTTGTCTCTGCTACACGCTTGGCTTTTAATTTCTCCTCCAGCAACTCAGAGACAGATGTAAAGTATTCAGCTGCCTCCTCCAAAGCAGAGTCACCAATGCCCCCCACAGACTGACCCACATTTCGCATCCTTTGAATAGTATATTGAAGTAGCTGCTGCAAGAGGTCTGGTGGAGGGTCAACATTTGTGGATCCAGATTTCAGAGGTGGTGAACTGGATAGGTTTTTTATTGGGCTGGGCCAGGCGAAATGCTCCCTGTTATCCATCAAAAGCTTTTCACCCATATCTGCCATTTGCTCTAGACCTCGGTTGATTTCCTCATAGCGCATAGCCATGAAGGTTACCATTGGCTGTAAAGACACTTGGGTATGGGTTGCCTGGTCCAGAAGCCCAAGTAAAATGTCATATTTACTAATGCTTGGGTTTAAGAAGGCATAAGCAGCCTGGTGGGCTTTAACTAACGGTTCTGGAAAGTCAACTTTCTGCTCCACAAGTATAGTTTCTTTCTCCTTATCTTTCTTTTTAGTTGTTTTGACTCCTTTTCCATTTTTCTTTGGCTTTCGTCCAGCCTTTTTGTCAGTAATATCTTGCTTATCTACTTGTTTCTCTTTTCTATGTAGCCCTGTTTTGATATCGGCCCCTTGAATCCACACTTTCTTATCCAGGATGATCCCCTCTGGAACCAACTCAGTCAAGGAGGATCTTTTTTTCTGTGGGGTTGAAGGCATTTCTTTTTGTAGAGAGTGGGTCGGCCCAGCCAGTTTCCTTTCCCCACCCCCCCTCTCCCATGTCTCACCATCAGCGTCTCCTGATCCAGAGGAGCCAACACTCCCTGCATCATCCAATTCGGATTCTCTTGTGCTCTCTTGTACCCCTGGTAGAAGTGTCTGTCCCCCCTTAATTGTTCCCTGAGACCCAAAACTGTTACTTTTAGATGGGGAACAGCCCATTGTGGCCACTCAGTTGATGTTTATATACTTAATAAACAATTTCTTAGTACATTAAAATAAAGACAGAAATGAAGATAAGTCCAGAAAAGGAAGGAATAAATAGAGTTTCTTATATACCAGCTGCACCTGTCATTTTGAGACTCCAATCCGATCCCCCGTCATTGAGGCTGGCGGGTTATTTTTCCTTTAAAATGTAAAATATCCGACACACACCAGTAAAAAAATCCAATTTAGATGTATCCATGTTTCACACCTTTCGAAAAAGTACAATGACATATCCAGGTATCCGTTTTCATGTTTTCTGTGAAATCCTTTTGCATGAAGTAAATATGTTTTAGCTTGTTCTATAAAACAACATCCTTTGTACTTTGTATAGGGTTAGTGGATGAAAAGATTACTGAGGCTTTTAGTGAACGACAGTGTGCACATATGGCATGTTACAGCAGACGAATACTCACACACTTCTAAGAACTTAAGCTCATTTATATAATCAGGATGGCTTTCAGGTAGCTTTTAATAGAATGCACAACAATACGTCTGTTTTGTGCTCTACCCAAACTTTGGATTGCCAAAGAATATTGCAAATTGAATGCTCAAAATATATTCCTATAGTGTTATTATATTCTAATTGTTTGATATATTGCAATCAACAATTGTTCTTATGTTTATAAAATCAGGCTCATAATCACAAAAAGAATGACCATAAAGGATTGAGTTGTGGTAATTAGGTTTATTCCTTCCACACTGCTTTTAAATTATCACAGCGTCACTGATAGTAATGTCAAAATTTGTGCCACAACCCGTTTGCTCAACAGAATAACAGTGATAGAGAGAATCAGTATACAGCTTCATACAAAACAAGATGTTATCAGAAAGATTTATGATTCATTTATTTCCTGATCTGTATCCGGGGGGTCATAAATGTACGATAACAAAGGGATTCGTTTGTGTTGGTGCCAGGCCATGTGTGCATGAGTTCAAAGTTTAGGTTTTTGAGAGAGGGGCTATGACCGTGTGTATCCATTTTTTTGTAAAAACATAAAGAATGTTTGTTATTTTATGACAGGTGTTCTGGTGTCTGTGTTTGTGGACTTATGTTTAATTATCTGGGCTGAGAGAGTGGTTTCAAATGGTTGAGCTAGAGAGAGGTGGGTGCTTCCTCTTGTTTTAGATGCACAATATGGGTCCATGACCGGGTTCTTGAGAGAGAGAGAGAGAGAGAGAGAGGTGTTGGTTAAGAAAAGGTTGGGGTATTTTTTGTTATCAAGCGTGACCTGGCAGGGGCTCGTCGTGCTGCTAAATAAGAGAGTTTTCACTCTGTTTGTGCCTGAACGTCTATCAAATTAAAATGTCTTTGGTACTTAGTGATACACCGGTGACCACCCTGACTTAGGTTGTAGAAGGATTTCATACATAGATGGTCATTTTGTTACAGAATTATATGATGCGCCAAAGAAGCATTTTCTTCAATTGTACAGAATGCAGATATCCCCAAATAAGATAAATATGAGATGCCTAACGGGCAGATACTTGGTTTTGCATTTGATTACAAGCTTTGAAAAGACAAGATATCCCCGGTACGTGCACAGGAATTTTGAAGGGCCATTGCACTGACCTGAAAAAAGGCCAAACCACCAGACATTTCACCCTCGGAGGGAGAACTTGAGTCAAGGCAGTTGCCTGGGCAACCTTTGCCCCCCCTGTGTACGGCCCTGAGTTATACAGTTTAGCCATAGGATAGGACTATACAAAGAGACATTAGGTATGGAATACCAGATCAACGATTAAGGAAGTAATACGTAAATTTGTGTGTTCTGAAATGAAGAAAAATGTGCAGGGCCGAATGAAAAATTACTTACGTTTTTCTACAGAAAATAGTTTGATCCTGTGTCTATATTAGAATTCAAGCAAGGTGACAATGAAGGTGTCAAGGCGCTTGTCTATGGTGTAAAAGCTGTCAAACTCAAAACAGGTTACTATGAAGACATCACAAAGGTTATCTATGTTATAAACAAGGCCTTAAATGAGGTGCTCAAAGTTCCAAAACGCATAGAACTTGTCAGCTATGCTGGACCGTGTGCTATCAAGAGTAAAGGCAGTTCAGCTTACATATTTGGGATGCAACCTGAAGTCTGGCTGGATGCAAACTGTTTTTTTCACTACACGCCCTGTAAACATTCACACAGGATTCTTTAACATGTGTGTATATGCAGACATTATATCATATCAAAGGGTCGGAGAAAGTTTTGTACCACTCCTCCAAAATTTTCATATAGAAAGTACAGCAAGCATGGAGCTATCAATCAATCAAGTTTTTTTATATAGCACAATTCATGCATAAGCAATTCAATGCGCTATACAGAAGACAGTAAGGACATTAAAAGAGAAATACAATTATAACAGTTTGATTAAAACAGACATGGAACAATGTAATGTGTACAGATTAAAATAAAAAAAGAAATAGAGATAAAGAGTCAAGCCCTCAGTCATTGGCACGTGAAAACCAAAGTGTTTTTGAACCGGATTTGAAAATGGATAGGTTTTGGGCATGTCTAAGATCTTCTGGTAGCTTGTTACAGTGCCGCAAAGCTACTAAATGCCGCTTTGCCATGTTTAGTTTGGACTCTGGGCTCTACTAGCTGAACTGAATTCATAGATCTTGCTTGGTTTATATTCTTCAAACATATCTGAGAAGTATTCAGGCCCAAAACCATTCAGTGATTTATAGACTAAAAGCATAATCTTAATAATTTAAGAACCAGTCATTCTTCTCTAGACATTACTGGTACAGTTTCAACATCAGGATGTGAGTTACTTGCATTCCTCAAGACACTGCCCTTTTGTGGATCTTTGATGTCTTCCAGATTTCTTTCCTGGTTTTTCCCATTTAGCTGTAAAAAGCTTTTCTAAGATTCAAGATGCATACATATTTTAATACATATTTTAAGGTATTATAACTAGTTACAACTTTCCTCTCTAGACTCTCAGGATATCTATTAAAAAGTAATTAAATATATTTGAACAGTAATTTTGGACAGAACACATCGCGACTTGCCGTAGTATAGAAATGTACACACTGACAACAGGAAAAACAAATCAGAAACATTTTGGTATGTGATAAACAGTAAGGATTAGGTTATTGTATCCATTACCCTAACCCTAAACCTACTTTCTACCAAATCCACATCCGGGGTTTGTGATCAAAAAGGTTAAACTCATCAGAATATAAAATCTGGGGCAAAATTCATCAATATGGCAAAGAAACAATCCTCATGAAACTCATGAACAGGAATGTGCATTGAAAAAGTGGAATCCATCAAACTACTATATGCACTCCAGTAGGAAAGCTTTGATGTATGGTGGAGAAAAAAAGTATTTGATCCCCTGCTGATTTTTTACATTTCCCCAGTGACAAAGTCATGATCAGTCTATCATGTTCATGATAGGTTTATTTGAACACTGAGAGACAGGATAACAACAAAATAATCCTGAAAAACACATTTCAAATAAGTTATGAATTGATTTGCATTCTACTCAGTGAAATAAGTGCACCTAATCTTGTTACCTCTATAAAATACACCTGTCCACAGAAGCAATCAATCAATCAATCAGATTCCAAACATTTCCATCATCCCTTATTCAGATTGGAATAAGAATATTGGGTAACAATAGGGTAGCACGGTGCCGGTAGGAGGTGGTATTCTGGGGAGCACTTTTATTTTGAAGCACACTTTTGACACTGTAGCCTCTGTCATGCATCTGTTGTCACTTGTTGATTTGTGTGTGTATATTTAGGCCTTTTGTTTCTGTCACCGGGGGTGGCTCATTGTGGATACTATGCTTAAATGTAAGTCATATCACAGTGTTTGATTTATGTTTTATTTGCTGCTTGTTTCAGCACCTTTGATTTAAACCATGTTGAGTTTGTGTGGTTTTTTATTCTTTTGTAAAGAAATTCACTTATTATTGTATAGATTTCTGCATTTGGTTCCGTTATCACCCACACCTGTGACTTGTGCAAAAAGATTGTCATAAAAATACCTCACCACCTCACATGGTCTATCTTATCACTGCTATGCAGATCAAGCTGAATATTTTGTCCTTTCTACTAAACCACACAGTTGTTGTAAAAAGACTGCACTTCACATTGTGTAACAAAACATATTTCAAAATAATAAAATGTGTTTGTTTGTAGCTTTTACAAGGCCACTATATAGACAAAAGTATTGGTTCACGTACACATCCATGAGCGTATGACATCCCATTCTAAATACATAGGCATTAATGTAACTTCTTTGCAGCTATAACAGCTTCCACTCTCCTACAAGATTTTGGAATGTGTCTGTTGGAATTTTTGCCCATTCTTCCAGAACAGCATCAGTGAGGTCAGACACTGGAGGAGTGTTCATCCCAAAGGTGTTTGATAGGCTTGTGGTTGGGGCTGTGAGCAGGCCAGTCAAGTTCTTCCACACCAACCATGCTTGTATAGACATTGCTTTGTGCACTGGGGCACAGTCAATCTAGTACAGAAAAGGGCCTTTCCCAAACTGTTCTCACAAAGTATAGCATGGAATTTTCCAAAATGTCTTGGTAAGCTGAGACATAAACATTTCCCTTCACTGGAACTAAGGGGCCTCAGCCAACAGAAATACTAACCCCATAGCATCATCCCTCCTCCACCAAACTTTAGAGTTTGCACAATGCAGTCAAGCAGGAAACATTCTCCTGTCTTTCGTCAAACCCAGAGTTGTCCATCAGACTGCGAGATAAAGAAGTGTGATTCGTCACACAGAACACGTTTCTACTGCTTCAGAGTCCTGTGGCGCTGTGCTTTACACCACTCCATCCGATGCTGGCATTGTGCTTGGAGATGTAAGGCTAGCATACAGTTGCTTGACCATGAAGCTACTGGCACACAGTTTGAGTGCTGATGTTAAAGCCAGAGGCGGTTTGGAACTCTGCAGTTACTGAGTCAGCGTTGGTGACTTTTATGCACTATGCGCCTCAGCAACCTCGCTCTGTAACTTAATGTGGCTGAGTTGCTGTTGTTTCCTAAATGCTTCCACATATCGATAATACCATTTACAGTTGATTGTGGAAATATATAGGAGGGAAGACATTTTACAAACAGACTTGCAATAGTGGCATCCTATTACAATAACACACACTTTAGAACAACCCATTCTTTCACAAATGTTTGTAAAGGCAGACTCTTTGGCTAGGTGCTTGATTTTATACACCTATGGCAATGGAACTGAAGGAAACACCTAAATTCAATCATTAAGAGCTGTGGCCCAATACTTTTGTCAAAATAGCTTATATGTGTATAAGCACTATGAACTAAGAGAAAACACTACTGACAATAAAAAGGTACAAAATACTAAATTTCTTGTAGACATGAACACATTTAACTTGACATCAGATTGTGAAGCAAAATATTCCAAAGCAGTTTTACGCTGTCCTCAATCAGCCAGCGGTATCCCGTGTGTTAGGTAACAGCGTGTTTGAACTGCAGTTCTTCCAATTAATTTCGTCTGTTGTTTACAAACTTGTTTTATGTTGTCAGTGAATCTCAGCCAATTGTAGTGTAAGCAAAACAATAATTTGTGTGTAAAACACTAACTCTAACCATTAGTGATTAGGCTGATTAAAGACTGCATCCAAACATATGCCAAAGGTAAGGCATATCCTGTACCTCACCACCACATATCAGAAATATAAACATTGCTTTCTACTAGTGACAATAAGTTGTATATTTTAATTTTACCAAATCCCAATGTATTTGTAAGAATTAACAAATTCTATGAAATAAGTGTTTAGGGTTGTGATTTTATAGCCATCCAATGGGTTTTTGCATTTAGTACCAACCTGTGGTCCATGAGGGATTTTTGTAACAATTGGAAATCAAACAGCAGGTGTGCAACAGCTTATTTGAGATAGGGAGGCGTATTTTATGTAATTGTTTTGTACATTTTTAATGTACATTTTCCTACAGAGTAACAGATATCATTAAAAAACAGAGTAAACAAAAAAGGACCCAACACTGAATGCTGTTGAACTCCTTTATAAACTACAAGAAATGTACAGCTTTGGAAAAAATAAAGAGAAACCTTTTTCATTCCTTCACCATGTAAGGAAAGTTGTAAGGGAGAAACAGAGGAGTTCAATTTGCAGTGGTCTCTTAAATTGTTGCTCTATATATAACTAAAAAAGCTAACATTTCTGTGGACATTGTAAAGTATGGTTGCGGTAGCACCAGATCTAGAGTCAAACGCCTTTAGCAGATCAACAAATAGGGCAAAACAGATTAGTTTCCCATCTACGGCTTTGACAAAATCATTTACAAGTGGTGTAGTTGCGTCATAGTACTGTGCCCAGCTCTAACACTAGATTGAAATCTGTTCAAAATGCATTTTCTTGACAAAAGGAATGTAATCGTTTATTTACGAATGCTTCCAGGGTATTTATCATGGATTACATCATTAACACAGGTGTAAAAGCCTTTTAAGTTAACCAGAATTGTACAAGATGGTTGCACATTTGAGAATGCAATAGCATATGCCATTACAATAACACATTTAGAAAATTTGACAATTGTTTATCTTTGACTAAACACTTTTAGTATCAGACATTCAAGCATTTAATTAATTAGTGAAAGTGTCAAAAAGTATATATTTTATTCTTTACAATATAGTAAGCATTTTGCGTTTCAAAACGACAACAATTTGTATTCTTCAAACTTGAATGTAATAATAATTAAGTTATTAATTATGAAAAAGAAATCTAAACACTTCTATAAAACTGATAAAGCTATATGATGAGATTTTACTTTTACCAACAAAGTATGCCTAAAATGGTTTTCAATTCCTAGAATTGCCTTATTTTGATGAAGTCACCTCAGTTAACACTAGAAGCGCCGAGCCATTGTTACCCCCCTAAAGTGCAGTTTGGCCAAAATTTGCCCATGAGTCTACAGACAGTGACGTATTTACTGACACGCAATGGTCGCTAGATGGCGCTTCTTGTCCAAAGTCAAGGATGAAACTTTTGCGTGTCTGTTATCTTGTGTCAAAGTGTTTTGATTCAGTGTTTCGAGGTAAGGGTGTAACGATTGCAGTAACTACAATGTGTAAATACACCAGTCTGGCTTGGTTTTATACGATATAATATCGCGCTCAATGTATTGGTGGAATAATACAAATAGCAACAAAGAAAATATAAAGTCAAAATGACTTTGGCAACTGAACTGGTGATGTCAAGGAGATTGTCTTGCGCCTTCTCCTTACTGTCGATCTATGTCCAATGTCCGTGTTACGTTTTAAAAGAATAAAGTAAGAACATCATTCTAAAGCTCTTTCATGTATATTTTCAATTAGGTAAATACCCAACATTCCGAAATGGCCATTTTAATAGCTTTGCCGTGGTGCAGTGGTTAGGGTGAACTGACTATAAACCGAGGCTTCAAGGTTCGATTCCTCCTGTCTGCTACAACTTAAGATTTGCTTTTCCAATTGTCCCCAATTTTTGGAGTAACCCAAATTGCTGCTTGCAGCTATATGTGTTATTATTATATTGTACACTAAAAAGTGGCAGAGAAAATAAAATATTATAAAATCTATATAATGCGTTTTACGTAATAGCTTAACCTTCATTTTCAATCATCTCCCTACTACACAATAGGCAGAACAAGGAGGAGCTATTAAAATTACAATGTTTCAAATATTCGTGTAAAATCACCTGCTAAGGTGATGAGCAATCTAATGGGTGTGTGTAATTTGTGTATACTCTAATAGGTTAGTCTTGTTGGGTTTTGTTGTTTCTTTGCTTGAGCTAGTAAAGAATGCACCAATCCCCCACCTAAAGACTGCATCGCAAATCAATAGATTTTGTCTCAAGTCAAATCGCTAACATGTCTGGCAGAGCTCACAAGTTTGGTTCCCTGAACATTGAACGCTGACTTTACATCTCCTTTTCGCAAACGCATAACAATAATGTCCGCTAACTGCTGAACAGTGTGGAATATTTTAGTAAAGAGTGTGTGCTATTAGAAACAAACCATGCCGGTAGGGCGTATACTCTGAAAATAGCCAGCTGGGGGTTGTAAATGTTAATAAGTACATTCCAGAGGTAGGACCATAAATCAAGGGATTAAAGGCAAGGACATAGAATGTATAGGAAGACCGGTTTATGGCCTTTTAGCTGGACCCACAGATGCAGACAATGAGGAGGATATGTAAACAAGAGCTAGCCGAGGTCAGATCTACTGGCGCCAGCCTATCCCCTCAACTGTCTTCTTCGTCGGCCTCCGAGGTCACCAGATGGCCCCACGGATAGAGATGGGGTCTGCAAGACAAGACACGCCCACACAGGAAGCACGCTCAGCAATTTCTATACAATGACTGGGTGGGGAATAGGCTAGATGAACTGTGTCCTTCTTGGCTGTATTGTGGGGAACAATCTCCAGATATATCTGTAATAAAGGCGTTTACTTTGGAAATAGTTGCCCGTGTGGACATTCTCTGATTCAGGACTCGGGGGAAGTAGTTTGAATTCTACACCAGCCAGCCTACATTCATCTTTCCATGAATAGGGTTATACGTTCAACTTATATTTTGTTTGCGGCTACTGTGGAATAATTTACACTGAAACTAGACTAACAACATGCTTGAGATTAATAAAGGCCATTTTTTGCAAGATGCACACTTACACAGATACACTCACTGACTCACCCTGCTTAACAGGAAACACATATATAAAAGGAAACAAAAGGAACCGATGCATCCAGTTGACCCTGATGTTGAGACTCGAGTTGACCCTTGATGTTGAGATACCAGACAGACACACACACATACGTAATGCATTGATTATCATATAGAGCATTAGGACACTGTGGAATATTTTTGTTAAAGATTAGCTGTTAGAAACCAACAGGGCCAGTGAAGCTGAACTTAGAAAAAGCAAGCCAGGCTGCGGTGTTAAAATGTTAATTAGTACATTCCAGAGTAGGGCCATGAGTCAAGAGATCAAGGGGGAAATAGGGGGACCTGGTTTATTGTCTGTTGGCTTATCACACTGACCCTGATGGGGACAGGGAACACAGGAGGGGAGTGTGAACACAATTTAGGTGATATCTCTGGGCAGACTTCCTGGCACCAGCACCCCCCCCCCTTCAACTGTCCTCTTCGTCTACCTCCAAGGTCACCAGATGGTCCCACGATCAGAGATGGGGTCTGCATGAAAAGGACACGCCCACCCAGGAAGCCCACTCAAGAGATTACATCCAATGATTGAGGGGTGGGAGGGGCTGAATATAAACTGTGTCCAGGTGAAAGTAATTCAGATCCTTTCTACTGTACTGTGGGGAACGATCTCCAGATAGCTGTCTGTAATAAAGGTGTTTTGTTTGGAAAGACTTGGACCGCGTGGACATTCTCTGATTCGGACCCGGGGGAAGCAGATTTTATAACTCAACAACACCCTAGAAACTGTGGAATTCATTATTAAAGATAGAGGTGTGGGGCTGAAATCATGTCTTTGGGGAGTTGGAGGGTTAATAGGTTACTTAGGACATTCCATAAGAGGGAGGGGGGTCAGGAAGTTAGGAGGATAAGACAAAGGACACTGTGTATCTAAAAACCTATAGATTAACTTTTAGGCTGACCACCACACATGGGACTGATTAAGTGACCCAGGAAGGAGAGGAGGGGAGACAGGCCGGAGGGGTCCGGCAGACTTCCTGGCGCCGGACACAACAACACCATTCT
>JACXGK010009249.1:0-20360 GCA_016801125.1 Novumbra hubbsi
AATGGTCAGAGGCCCAAAATGACATGTGTTCCTGGGTCCACCCTGAATGGTCAGAGGCCCAAAATGACATGTGTTCCTGGGTCCACCCTGAATGGTCAGAGGCCCAAAATGACATGTGTTCCTGGGTCCACCCTGAATGGTCAGAGGCCCAAAATGACATGTGTTCCTGGGTCCACCCTGAATGGTCAGAGGCCCAAAACTCACTAAGGATGATGAGAACTTGGTGGGACCAGATGCTCCTCTTCATCGAATACACTTCCCCTCTTCCTCAACAGACATTTCTAATTACACTACAAAATTATAAGGGATTATATTATATGGGATTATATGGGATTTTTGTTCTTTACCATTTTAGTTTTTCACCAATGGCACCATGTTGACCTGGTCACCTAACAACCTCCTGACCCAACCCACTGCTCCCAATTCAGCTCAACCATGACCAGATGGAACCGCTCTGGGTAAAGCCTTTTCCGCTCCAAAACTATCGCAAACCACTGTTAAACCACCTTGGCGTGACCCTAGACAGCTCCCTTGTAATAAAGACCTCACCTCTCACAGAAAACTGTTGCGTGATGCCTTTCCATGCACTTTACAAGTCTGGCCTACTGGAATGAAAACCTGACATCTGATCCAGAACGCTGGAGCCAGGCTGGTGTTCAATCTTCAAAGTTATCCTGTGTCTCACGTCTCATAACACCCTTCACTGAAGCTCACATCAGTTACAAGACCACGGTGCTGGCTTTTATTGTGCTGGTAGCTACCTAACTGAATAAAAGGTTTTGACTATTACTGTGTTGGGTGGTTGTCAAACATGGCCTTGTTAAGATGAATGCACTAACTGTAATTTGCTCTAGATGGGATTGTCTGGAATGCATTATTATAAAAGAAATGTGGCCATCCAATTTTAAATGGATGTACTATATGCACAGAGATGGAGCCAAAGAAAACGAATAGCATAGAGAAATAAAATGTTGTTGTGTTTAAACTTTTTAATATTATGGGTTATTTAACACTGTTTTTGTACGCTGTGTATTTTTAAAATGCAAAACCTCTTGTAGTAAATGTTGTTCCGCAACGTCCAGTCAGTTAGGGCACCCATGTAATGTGAGCGTCGTCAGTCAGGTTCTGTGGCACAGATGCTATCTGGAAAACCAATTACAGTGTGACTGTGTCCCAAGTGGCACTCTAAGCGCCCTTTTGCGTCTGGTCAAAAGCAGGGCACCATACCGGGACTGGTATTCTTTCTGACTCACGACATAGTTGCTTTTACACGATTCCTGTCATAGTCAGATTGGTACAGAGAAAAGGCGTTTTCTAAATGTGTAAAACGTTGAACGCAGTGATGTACACCGGCAAGTGAATGCTGACATTGTGTACCTGAAAATCCGCGGAGAAGGCAGGCTGTGGACAAGGTCTGGTCACACCCACGGTGTTTAAACGTGTTTTTATTGGCCGTAAGCCTTGAGTTAACCCGCCACAGTCAGGCTGACGAAACAGGAAGGAACCAGTCACGCAGTAGCAGAATGCATTCCTATTTTATTCATGCATATTTCTACATATCTAGGGGTATTTTATGCTTTATTGACAGGGGAGAAGAGAAGGATGGAGCAGAAGCCAGGGACATAACCCATGTCGCAGGGTACATTTGCACCCGTGGCAATGGCTTGGACTGCTGGAGAAACACTCTGTCCCCAAAATGTCCTGCTATAAAAACTGAACACACTGAAAGAACATGCAGTGGGCTTGTATGTAAAAACGATGCACACACAAACATTTCAGCTTGATGTCTTGTTCCTTGTGTAAGCGTGGAGGGCAACAGTGGCTTGGGATCTCAGTTGTCGGTTATTCAGCCAATCAGAGGTTTCAGTTCTACCAATTTACATGTTATCAAAGATAGAAACATTTCACTACAAAGTAAAACAACATACATTGCTCAAGAAAAGAAGGGAACACGTAATGATCTCAGTATTACACCAGCTCAATTAAACTTCAGGGAAATCAATCTGTCCAGTTAGGAAGCATAAACAATTATGAATCAATGTGACCTGTTTTGGTGAAACAACAGGTTCACTGGAAAGGCAACAGCAAGACAACCCCCAAAAAAGGAAATGGTTTTGCAGGTGGTGGCCACAGACAATTGTACTCTAGTTTTAGGTTTTGCTAGTGTACTTGTCAGTTCTGGTAGATGCAGCCCATTCAGGTAACACAGGCAGTCTAGCTCCTCCGGGATGCCACATCCATACATGCCATCACCAGAAGGTTTGCTGTGTCCCCCAGTACAGTCTCAAGAGCATGGTGGAGATATCACGAGACAGGTCGTCACACGAGGAGAGCTGGACAGGTCCGTAGAAGTGCCCCAACCCAGCAGCAGAACCGGCATCTGCTCCCTTGTGTGAGGAACCGGAGAAGTACCGCCAGAGCCCTACAAAATCACCTCCAGTAGGCTACTGGTGTGCATATTTCTGACCAAACTGTCAGAGACTCCATGAGGGTCCATAACAGCCCAAAACTGTGCAGCTTCCGCTTGAGAACCCCAGAACTGGCAGGTCCCCCAACGATGAGAGCAGGTTCACAGTATTGTCATACGCACAAAATAACTGCATCATTCTGAGCAGTGGAATTCTCATGACAAGGCACAATGCATCTACGCAGTAGCATTAAGTAAAAATATAAAGCAAAAAATAGAATAAAAATGAAAATTAAACCAACTAAATACATACATAACAATTTCAACTAGCAGCAAGTCCAAAGAGTGAAGGAAAACATGGTAACGGCAATATGAAATAAATATTAAAGAAATCATAGAAATATGCATACATAGCAATAGTGCCTAAGAATGGTACATGGTACTATGAATGGTACAATAAAATATGCTAATGCGCATTCAATGTGAATAGAACGTCATTAGATTAATGTGATCCACATGGTCATAGTTTAGTGTTGCTGGTTAAGAAGTCTCATGGCCCGGGAGGGAAAACACTGTTAGTGGGTCTGGAAGTGCCTTGATGCTCCGGTAACATCTACCAGGTGGCAGCAGTATGGCCAGACCGTAGCCCGGGTGGCTATTATCTTTTACGAGGTTCCGTGCTCTCCTAAGGCCTTGTAGATGTCTGGCACGGAGGGGAGACGGTAACCGACGATGCACTCCCCTGACATCACCACCCTCCGAAGGGCCTTGCGATCAGCAGTGAGGCCGTTGCCGTACCAGGCAGAAAAGCCTCCTGAGAGGATCCTCTCAAAGGTGCACCTGTAGAAGCGGGTGAGAGTTTTTGCAGACAGGCCAAACTCCTTGAGTCTCCACAGGAAGTATGGACACCATCTGCCGTCTCTTCAGGAGCACGCCCAGATGTAGTCAGGAGTACATACAGGCATGTGGGTGTAATATGTACGTTCACTTCACGCTCCCAATCACATCACCAAGAAAACCCAGTCCCCAGATCCCACGTTCCCAGTCATCACGAACGCAGCACTCCTCTTTGCTCCCAATCACCTGAATACAGATCACCTGTTTGTCTCCTCCCCTTTACTATAAAGCACCGTTCTGAGCACCTTTTCTTGGTGAGGTATTGCTGGTAGTTTACAACGTACTGACGCTGTTTCTTAAAACCTCTTTACAGATTCTACCCGTTCTTCAACCACTGCCTGCCTTCCAACTCCCATTGTTCCTGATCTGGACTTTCACCCCAGTCTACCCTAGACTACCCCTACTGTTCCCTTACATTTTTGAAGCAGTGTATGTATAAGTAAGATCTTCACGCCAAAGAGCAGGAACCATAGATGAAGTTTATAAACCATTTCTTGAAGAAATATTTTTGGACCACGAATCATGTATTGATTAAAAAGTTAAAATAAGCGTGTAGAACCTCCTGAGGATAGCCTTAGAATGTCGTTGTGCAAGTCTCCTGGGGACCAACCGGAAAGTACATGAAGCAAACTGGGAGCCATGAAGCCTTAGACTTAGCCATTTTACAACTAATTTAGCAGTCACTCTTATCCAACACACACACACTTAGTGGACAGAACAAAAGTTATAACACCTGACAAATTGTTTTAAGATAAAAGAAAGCATTTAATATATTGAACGATAACTAGAAGTAATTTTAGGGAACATGAAGTTACTTTGCAAGTCCCAATAAGCTGTCTGTCTCTGATGAACAATACTTAAATGTATTGTCCCTGAGGGAAAGAAAGAAATCCAGTGAAGTGCAAACTAACCTGACACCAAAATAAATTATTTTGACGTGAGGAGAAATCTTACTTCAACTGGCCTTGTAGGGCACGTTGCAGTTTAGGGAACCATTCCTACAACAATGCTCTGCTTGTTTCCTTCACGCATTATCTCTCGCATTATCGTATCTTAGCTAGGAGATAGCCTTGGGAAGGAGGGGAGCTTGGGTGTGTGGTGCATCGCCCCCTGTGTTAGCCAGAAAAAGAAAATCACATTACCTTTTTAGCGAGTCAGAGGAAAGAAAAGGCACAGCAGGACCGTTCCATCTGCCCCCCCTTACCGATGAGTTGCTATGCTTATTTTATCCTTCTACGCTGTAACACTAATGGTCTAGAAGTCTATAAAACATTTACATAGGAAATCATGAATAAGATGAAGAGATACTTAACACACCGAAGCCCCATCAAGATTAAACAGTACCTCTCTAGCATTTGCACACACTTGCCCATTCATTGGTACAGTGTATGGAACACGGGTGGTCACAAATGTTAGAATATGAGCCCAATTACACCCTATTCACACCTTCGGTGCATTCAGACCCCTACATGTCTACACATTTTGTTACGTCACAGATTTTACAGACTAAAATGGATTACATTTATTAAATTGACAGCATCTCTTGAGGGAGGAGAGGGTCAGAGTTGTGGGAGACGCCACCTGCCTTCTGTGACGGGCTCTGAACAGCTCCAACACAAGTCAAGCACCAGTTCTGGTACACTGAAGCAAAATCAATGAGTGCATTAACGGTGATAAAAAGAATTAACAGCCTGATTAATTTTAAATGAATCACAAGGGTTACAGTCTTAACATTCACAGGCTTAATACATTATTTTATTCATGGACGGATGAGAGATCCTTTGATCCCTGTAAACTCACACATTAAAGTGTCCGTGATGACAGCCACTTGATGTTGACCGATAGGTAATACGCGTAGGTGAAACCATGAGGAAACCAGGCACCCATCATCACCTAGCCAAAATCATGGTGGTGGCAGCATATTGCTGTGGGGATGTTTTTCAGAGCTGTCCATGAGAACATTCTCCACTTTGAATGGATTGATTGACTAGAGGCTTTAGAGCTTATGGACAATCATACACATTATAAAGTCATGGTCTTGAATACAAAAAACACCTACTTGGCCAAGCATATGATGGAGCTTCAGCTATGAGTGGCAAGCATTCAGACGTACAGAAACATGTTAAAAAACAAGCCAAGCATGCCTTTTACCACCACTGCCGTGCACACAGAACTTAGTTTTAGTGGGTACAGTCAAAGCTGTCCTTGGTCTGCTTGCACAGACTTACAATCCGCTGTGTCGTTTCACACTTCATAAAGTCTTTCAAGAAGCGACATTTGTATCAGATGTGCTACAGTCTTCATCACTTGACCTGGGAAAGGTTGTTTAGTTGAAGCCTTTGTTCCAAATTTGAATGACTACACTACAGGGATGAGTCCATTTTGAAGACCTAGAGAAGGGAGTGTTGAACACAGCTGAGCAATGTTATACTGCAGCACGGCCGCTGCAAATGGCAAAGCTCTCAATGTAACAGAGATTGTGTTCTCTACTGTAGGTCAGGGGTCAGATTCAAAATAGATATAAAATGTTCATACAACCCTTTTTCCCCTGTCTTAGATCTGATGCTCAATGAGCTTAACAGACGGTTCTCTAGCAAAATCTGTAACGGGTAATGAATGTCGTCCAAACACTAAACCACAAAAGTAAAAGTGTACAGAATAAATTGCTGCATTGTTATGAACATTGTCTTTTGTCTATTAATGCCTCCAATAGAGATGAAAACTACACAACAACAATAATGTCTAATGTAACTTGCCCCTCTAACTGTGTATGGCCCAAGCCAGTCCCCCTAGTTGAAATGGTTGAGATCCGCCTCTGGTAGGGCTTGATATATTTTTCAGGAGTGAATATCAGGTAGGCAATCTAAAGTTTCTGTTAAAATGTTTGAAATCCAAAACCTAACATTTCTTAACATTAAAAATTGGAAAAGAGAGCAAAATTGTTCTCAGAATTTGGACTGATTCAATTGTAAGGGACCCCTCAAGAGGCCTAGATCATTTGTTGAGAGCTTTTCGTGTATTATACTGCCCGACGTCAGATGGTTATCTAGCATACAACTGTAGCTGAGTACACGGTGTCATTTTCGTTTAAAACATATTTTTATGTGATCTCTCGAAATTGACGTGATTATTAGACGTTAGTGCACGTGGTAAAAACATACATTTTCATGGAATTTGAAATATATACACAATCCATCCATTCAAAGTCAAATGTTTAGAAAAGTGTTACACCTATACTCAGAATCGTTTACTTTATTGTAAAAACGCATTCACTGACTCTCAGCGGTGAAGCTAGACCACTTATATCTAATCAATTTGAGCTTGTTAGGAAGACCCCCTCACTCACCCCTGTGAACCTGCTTGCGTGTCTGAGAGCAAGAAAACAGATAGGAGAGAGAGAGAGAGGGGGGAATCCAGTGCTAGCAAAGGAGAAGGAGACAGAGACCAAGTGCGTGGGAGAGGATATTCTTTAGCACACCGACCATCCGTTCTTTCTGCTGATATTAGTTGGTTTACGCCCTCCGATATGATATGATCTGATCTGGGACCAACTGCCACCGCTACCTCAGCTTCGCTGTCATGTTCGTTACCGGGAGAATGTCAATAACAAACACCGGCGCACTGGCGAGGGATTTCCAGCCGTGGACGGTTAACTGGACCACAGACAACTGAACCCAAAAGACGAATCATGAGAAGCGGGAAAGCTCCCATAAAGAGACTGCACGTAGTAACGGCGTTTCTGCTGTTCGCTCACCTGGTTGAAATCGCCACCCAGGGTAGGTTCTCCTGTACCGTATCTTAGAGAATTATAAATTAGCTGAATGTATTAACTATACTCAACTGGTGCCACAAAATTAACCTTTCAAACTATTTATTTTAATGCACATACATTTGTGTCATTGCGCACTAAGCCTTAAATAAGACGCTGTGCATTATTCATTAGAAGGCTACAACAGCGACCATTCAAAAAGAATTGGCTGCATTTCTTGTGGGCTATTTACCGATACGATACTGCATGACTGTCTATAAACCATAACTCATTTACCATTCATCCGGTTTGTATTATGTGTGTTAACTTTTCTCCTGTCTGGCACCTGCAATTTACGCGGCAGCGCTCTTAACGCCGGTTTGGGCAGCTTTCTATTTAAAAATGCAAACCAGATTATAATGTAAATACTTCCAACATGTCTGACAGCCTATATTGATTTTTTTTTTCAAAGAGACCTATACCTAACCACATTCTTAACGATACGCTTGAACTAAACATATCTTTAACCCTGTGACATAATATTGTTAGGATGAATGTAAATAGATCCTAATAGGTCTTCGGATTTAATATACGGTGCTGTTTCAGTCTTTAATGAACGGCGAGGATATCTGTGTAACGCATTATTCATTTTACAGAGCATTCCATTTGAAGCATTTTACAATGCCGTAATTTTTCCAAGACTACCTTTTCATGAATCCTTGTTAAAATGACAGCAATTGGGTTAAGATTTCCACTGACAGAACTTGGAAACGACGGGTTCCAGTGTGCGTCAACATATACAACGCGATTTACTTTAAAGTGCACTTTTAACCAAACTACAGCTTTTCACGTATTAGCGGTACGTAATACTATATTTTGAAACAATGTACAATATCTAGACCTCTCCGTGTTAATAAATTAACAATTAAACAAGACACATTGGCTTTTTGAATTTTAATGCTCTCATTGCTTTTAATATTTATTAATATTATTGTCTGAAAGAATTGCATACACTAAAACAATCCCAAATACATTGCCTAATATATGAAACTAATATATATTGGTTGGTGATAAAGTGCTGTGTCTCAATTTAACCTTTTTGGCAAACTGCAACTGTGAATAAAAATAAATCATTATTATACTACTGCTCAATTTAAGCAAATTTAACCTATTACTTAACCCATGATTCGCTCAAACCTATTTAACTGTAGGTTTGAGCAAATCATGCTAGTTAACCTCAGGTAAATTTTTTGGTATATCAGCCAGACCTTATAATAAATTATATGTAAACCATTTGCTTCTTTGTTATATTTTGGTCTGATTTTAAATTGATTATGATGTTGGTAAACTATTTTGGTAAGTAGTTTTTAATCAGTTGGTCTAATATGATTTATGAACACATTTCCTAACAAAACACTCTGTTTGGTAATTGTTTTCTAAGTGAAATGTATTCAGAGAAAAAGATCCACTTCTGACTCTGGGCCGAATTGGTTTTTGTTTAAATTGACGGCAAGCAAGTTAAGCCTGTAACTCTGTGTGCTGGAATGTGAATTAGTGTGATGTACCTGCGTGTTTGCGGGAATCGGGGTAGAAAGTCAAAGTCCTTCCCGTGAAACCAGCGTTTGTGTGTGTGTGTGTGTGTTAGACAGAGCGAGAGAGAGAGAAGGTGTTTGTGAGTGTAATTACACTTGAATGAAGAGGAACACTTCAACACTTCAAAGTTGAATTACAACTTGGCACAGATTTGATGAGTCAGTGAGGTTCACTCCACTGGGTGAGTCAGCAGATGTTGGTTGGTTTGACGTCTGGTCAGATAACCATACCGTATGTTCTCACTCTGTCAGTGCTGCTGTGCACTTTCCTCCTGTGTGAGGCGCATGATTGTGTGTGTGTGTGTGTGTGTGCGTGCGCTTGTGTCCGTGGGGGTTTCTGTGAGGCACATCTTTGTGTGTGTGTGTGTGTTTGTATTCCTGATTCGGTAAGCTTTTAACTCTTCGGGGTGTCAAAGTGCTAACCCCCAAGTGTTCCATATTTTTTATGTGTTAGAAGGCACCACTTAAATGTTTTCTAATTGTGTCCACCTGTGAATATTGTAGTTATCAGATCTGCTGCCCAGACTGTATGCAACCTGTCATGTCTACATTTAATTTCTTGAACCAAACAGACTTCTGAGACCACACGTAATCATATGTATGCCTTTCCCTGTGGTTATATGTCTGTGTGTGTGCATGTTCCTCTCCCCCCTCCGTCTCTCACACACGCACGCACGCACACACTCACCCACGCACACACACACACACACAGGCATATGCCCCACAAATACCTCCACTTGTGTTGAGGTGACCCCAAACCCTGGTACGGTTAGTGAGGTGAGGTTAATTGTTAAGGACTGGGCTGGCAGTGATCAGGCAGGGGGACCCCAATGTGTAATGTGGCACGTAACGGGAGACGGGGAGACTGGGAGAAGGGGAGACGAGGAGACGGGGAGACAAGGAGACAGGGAGACAAGGAGACGGGGAGACAAGGAGACGGGGAGACAAGGAGACAGGGAAACGGGGAGACGAAGAGACGAGGAGACGGGGAGACGGGGAGACCAAACAGACCAAGGGAAAATAACGAGAATGCAGGGAAGGTCAGACGATGTGAGAAAACACACTGGGAGTCAGAAACAGACGAGGCAAACAACAAGCAGCAAAACTGCTCTAGCAGAAGACTTCCAGACAAGCAGCGCCTGGAAAAAGGCACCGTATTCAGGTGGGGGCACAAACGCGGCTGTGAATCGGTGTTGATCTGGCAGAGGACTGAGGGAAGAACCAGGGTAGATACGGCCAGGTGCTGATGAGGGAATAGGTGACAGGTGTGCATCAGATAGTTAGTGATATTATGAGGAATGGCATGCTGGAGTCTGGAGTCAGACCAGATGGAAAAACAACGAGGAAAACAGGGAACCCGGTCAGGATTGTGACATTAATGTTACACCACAAACCTTACCTCAACCATTCAGAATGAACCCCTAATCCTAACCGTTATGCAAACCTTACCTCAACCATTGAGAATGAACCCCTAATCCTAACAATAATGCAAATCTTACCTAAATTATTCAGAATGAACCCCTAATCCTAACCGTTATGCAAACCTAACCTCACCCATTCAGAATGAACCCCTAATCCTAACAATAATTCCAAACCTTACCTCAACCATTCAGAATGAACCCCTAATTCTAACCGTAATGCAAACCTTACCTCAACCATTCAGAATGAACCCCTAATCCTAACCGTAATGCAAACCTTACCTCAACCATTCAGAATGAACCCCTAATCCTAACAATAATGCAAATCTTACCTCAATATTCAGAATGAACCCCTAATCCTAACCGTTATGCAAACCTAACCTCACCCATTCAGAATGAACCCCTAATCCTAACAATAATTGCAAACCTTACCTCAACCATTCAGAATGAACCCCTAATCCCAACAATAATTGCAAACCTTACCTGAACCATTCAGAATGAACCCCTAATCCTAACCGTTATGCAAACCTAACATAACCCAATCAGAATGAACCCTAATCCTAACCATAACGCAAACTTTACCTCAACCATTCAGAATGAACTCGTAATGCAAACGCTAACACCCAACCACAGCCTTGCACTTAACAATTAAATCTGCCTGTAATTTTTACTAAGGAGGTTTCCGGTTGTTGTTGTTGTTAGAGTGACGTCAGACTCTAATGCATCCGCTGGCATCAAGCAATTGCACACTGTTTTGAAGAAAGGCTGTGAATCATTGTCTTGAATCTGACGAAACGCTATGGATGACGTGTCTTAAACATTTAGGTGAGCTGGAAATTTGCATTATGCAACAGGGAATCCAGGGGACAAGATTGCATTGTTCTTTTTCCACCATGTGACTTCAGCTGGCTCCGTGAGAAGAGACTTCATCTGATCAAAACTGAGTGTCTCACGATCAAGTCCACGAAATATAAACTACCTCATTGTGTGATGTAGTCTCTGCAATGCCCATAAGCTTCAAAGGAGCTGCTTGATGGGAGGCATTTGCGTCATTATTCTTAATGAGTGGAGTTAAGGAGCGTTTTCTAGACTTTCAACATTGTAATACAATAAACTGTCTTAATGCTTTGCATTTGGGAAGTATTCAACTCTTTACATTTTATTAGGTTACATCCTTTTTCTAAAATCGTTTAAATAGATTTTTCTTCTCAATTTACACATATTACCCAAATAATGATAGTTTATGAACTATTATGATAGAAATAAAAGCAGAAATGTCACATTTCCATATGTATTCAGACCCGTTTTTTTGACACTTGAATAAAATCTCAGATCTCAGTAGGACTTAGATCCAGCGTCTTCCCCATTCCAATCTTAAGTCAAATAACGTATCCTCTCAACCATGCCTGCATGCTTTACACAGTATATTGAGTTACAGCCACGCGATTCACTGTATTGCAATTCGCGTTAACAAACAGGTGCACCCAATAAAGTGGTCGGTGAGTGTAGTTTTCCGTTACAAAGGGAATGCATTGACGAACGGTACTCTTTCGGTACAAACACAAATGGCGACTCTTGTGGAAACAAGGCCAAAATTGTTTTAAATTATATTTACAGAATCATAAATTGGGTGGCAAGAAATTGGCAAGCAAAAATGGGTGTCAAGTGGGGAGATAATTATTTTTTTATGTTTGGTAACAGTAATATTGCAACCACACACTCAAGCATGCAAACACACACACACGTAGTCACAGGAGGATATTTAGCTTGGTAAACATGCTGTGTGTGTGTGTGTGTGTGTAGCTGGGTGAGCAGCCTACCAAATGAACTCCAAGGCTTACTAATGAGACATGGAGAGTAAAATAATATAGGTGTTAATTGGTGTGACATTTGCTCACTGGGTTTTAACCATGGAAAGCATTTATTTATTTAACATGTTTAAAAATAAATACATTTAATGTGTCCTCGTGGGTGCAGTTATTCCTGTTTAATTCATGACAGAGAAATGGAGCGGAAACGGAGAGAGAGACAGCGACCGATAAAAATAAAGTGAGATGCAAGGAAGATGAGAAACAGCAGCCCATTAAGACATCTAATATCCATCTTTCCACTAAGTCACCCTTCATCCTAAACTGATCTAAAACTGATCTTGAACTGATTATGAATAAAACATTTTATAGAATTTGTATTTATACAGGTGACTCCCACTGAGATCAAGATATAATTTCCGAAAGAGCCCAAACAAACAAAACGCAGTAAAATACATGCAATGAATCAAACACATACAACTATCAACGGCTTCTCTGTCCAACAGCTTTTTGAATTGCCTAGTAGGAACCAGTGAGCTTCTTTGTGTGCATTCATTACTATCACCAACCGATTGAGGGCTGGATTCAAACTCAAAATTGAAATCACAGGCTGTTCCAACTTGCATGAATTTCATCATGGCAACTTGTAATGTGACTCGGTAGTGTGTATGGCCCCCACGTGCCTGTATGCACTCCTGACATCGTCTGGGCATGTTCCCGATGAGACGGCCTGGACTAGTGCCGTGCTGGAGGATGTTGCAGGCAGCATTAGGTCCACCATGGCATCTCCAGACTGTGAAGAGATGGGAGTGCCAGTGGCGGTCCTGCCAATTCTGGTGTTCTTTGGCGAACGCCAATGGAGCTGCACAGTGCTGGGCTGTGAGCACAGGTCCCACCAGAGGACGTTGGGCCCTCATGCCTCCCTCATGGAGTTGGTAACCCGCCTTGAGGTCTGAATAAACTTTTTGTAAAACTGTGATGATTCATTTTTTTTGCAGTGTAAATGAATGACATAAAGTAATGTCATAAAGCATTTTGACATTCGAAAGGATAAAAAAATATAACTCTGAGCAAAGTTGCTGCACATTAGGAAAGCCATCCGATGGTCTCCCTTAACAGTATGGCTGTTTATACTGTGCAGTGCATGTGTTTTTATAGCATTATGTTTAGAATATACAATATGAATCATCTTAAAAATAGTCATAATAATATCATGAAAATAATAATTATTGTAACAATAATAATAATGGCAATGTATCCAGCTGTAATGCAATGAACGATGAACAGCTCATCGTTGGAGCAAAGCCTTTGAAGCTTTAGGGTTTGGGTTTCATTCCTTTTTAGGGTCAGTGAGAAAATTGTACTCACTATAACACATTTCTCTGGTTAGGAGCATCTGGTAGATAACTTGAGATGAAACATTTAAAATGATACTGTGTATTAGCTGTATATCATGGAGTATACGTCTGAGAGTCTGAAGAGTCTTCTACTGAGGTTAAAGGAGTTTGAATAGTGAATACCTCCCGTATTGTGTCTGGCACTCAGGCGGCTGTCAACTCTACTTCAAACCGAGGACCTGCTGTCCCCACAGACTGATTGCCTGCTTAGGTAAAGGACATAAATGTAAAGTGATGGATCTAGTCCAAGTAGCCAATGTTAACATTTGTAAATGGCTGTGTAGCGGGATTACACCTGAGAAGAAATCATCCTTTGCTTTCTCTAAGGAACAAAGGGAGAGTGGAGGTAGAGACAGGATGGAGAGAGTGGAGGTAGAGACAGGATGGAGAGAGGAGAGGTGAAGACAGGTCTGAGTGAGGAGAGGTAGCGGCAGGATGGAGAGAGGAGAGGTAGAGCCAGGATGGAGAGAGGAGAGGTAGAGGCAGGATGGAGAGAGGAGAGGTAGCGACAGGATGGAGAGAGGAGAGGTAGAGGCAAGATGGAGAGAGGAGAGGCAGCGGCAGGATGGAGAGAGGAGAGGTAGCGTCAGGATGGAGAGAGGAGAGGTAGAGGCAGGATGGAGAGAGGAGAGGTAGAATGAGAGAGGAGAGGTAAAGACAGGTTCAGAGAGGAGAGGTAGAGGCAGGATGGAGAGCGCAGAGGTAGAGGCAGGATGGAGTAAGGAGAGGTAGAGACAGGATGAGAAAGGAGAGGTAGAGGCAGGATGGAGATAGCAGAGGTAGAAGCAGGATGGAGAGAGCAGAGGTAGAGGCGGGACAGGAGGGAAGGCAGGAGAGGATGGGGAGATGGAGTGCTTAACGTAACAGAGACAGTGAGAGACAGTGGCGTCATAAAACCTGGCCCTGGGGCTTTTGATTCAATTCCCTGAAATGAAGATGAAATCTGCTTGTTTAGCAAACTGTGATTAATCAATCAATCAAATTTATTTTAAAAGGCCTGTGTACAGCAGGAGTTTTCACAAAGTGCTTTTACAGATACCCAGCCTGGATCCCCAAAGAGAAATAGATTATAAAAGCACACAACCTTTTGAGACTCATCAATGTTGTCCATTACATCTGCCCTAGCCTTCACAGTCTGCCCATTACATCTGCCGTAGCCTTCACAGTCTGCCCGTTACATCTGCCACAGCCTTCACAGTCTGCCCATTACATCTGCCCTAGCCTTCACAGTCTGCCCATTACATCTGCCCTAGCCTTCACAGTCTGCCCATTACATCTGCCCTAGCCTTCACAGTCTGCCCGTTACATCTGCCCTAGCCTTCACAGTCTGGCCATTACATCTGTTCTAGCCTTCACAGTCTGCCCGTTACATCTGCCCTAGCCTTCACAGTCTGCCCGTTACATCTGCCCTAGCCTTCACAGTCTGCCCGTTACATCTGCCCTAGCCTTCACAATCTGCCCATTACATCTGCCATAGCCTTCACAGTCTGCCCGTTACATCTGCCGTAGCCTTCACAGTCTGCCCGTTACATCTGTTTTAGCCTTCACAGTCTGCCTGAGCAATGGAGATGCAGTGTCAGCAGCATTCTTAACAAGCAAGCATTTTTAACAGGCAAACATCTCCGTTATGGTCCTGCTCTTGGCAGATTCAGGAGACCTTTGTCGTTTTTATTGGACTTTCTCCGCAAACACCTTTCCGCAGGGCATAAGAATTTGAAGTCTGAGCGGCCCACAGAATTCTGATCATCCCGGGAAAAAAATGCTCACAATGTGAGATCCCCATCAGTCAAGTGGGGGAAAGTCCCGAACTTCCGGATGGCCTGTCCGCCCCCGCTAGATGGCCTGTCCGCCCCGCTATATGGCCTGTCCGCCCCGCTAGCTGGCCTGTCCGCCTCGCTAGATGGCCTCTCCGCCCCGCTAGATGGCCTGTCCCCCCCGCTAGATGGCCTGTCCGCCCCCGCTAGATGGACAGGAGAGCATTGCAATAATAAATCCTGGCGATTGAAGAAATGCCCTTGAAACATTACAAACGTTCATCAAAAGTGTGAGTGACATTCACTTCCAACCCAACACCGGGTCGTGAGGAACACCAGAGTGTGCAGCTAAGACCCAACGTTCCCTGGGAGCAGATCATTTCAATTGCGTAGGGTTGTATCTTGCTTCAACCCCTAACCAGCTCCCTCCCAAGCCTCCTAAGCCTGCAGAGTCTTGTAATCCTAGAATCACTCCTAGAGAGAGATGGAACATTATTGACAGGGAAAGAGGGAGGAAAGGTAGAGGGATATAAAGATATAGGACGACAGAGGGAGAGTAATCTCAGTAAAACATTTGTAGCTGCTGTTTCACTTGGGCTCTGCAGATCAACCCCCTCTGCTTATTTCATGCTGATCATTTGTGTGGCTAAGCAGTGAAGCTAAGCAGTGAAGCAAAGCAGTGAAGCTAAGCAGTGAAGCTAAGCAGTGAAGCTAAGCAGTAAAGCAAAGCAGTGGGCTAAACATGAAGTGAGTGAACTGGTTTTCAACACAGATTTGCATCCAGCTCTTCAGACAGATTTTCTGCAAATTAAATAATGCTATTGATAAATTAAAGAATAAATTACAGAATTGATATATGCATGTTACCCAATTCTAATTTGTCCAAATAAACTATGACTGAACACTAAACCAGGAAGTCCTGTGCTTGCATCATCATTCTCTGCAAGTCTTCTTAAATTCCCAGCGGTCACCTCCAGAATCCACAACAGATTATGAAATGTAGAGGGAGAGAGACGTTGAGATTGATAGAGAAAAATAGATTGGCTAGCTTGCAACTGGCTGCCAGCAAGTTAATGAAAAAACAACAGTACCTTGTCTCAAAGAGGTACAGGGTGTTCCTGTACCATATGCACTGTTACTGCAATTAATTCACTAGAACATGGGTTCAGCTACTAACTCACAGATTGACAAAAATAACTAAATACAAATCGTTCCCTCACTAAGACATGCCCAATATACATTTCCTGCTTTTTAAGTATTTTGCCCACAATGCAATTTACAGTGTTTAGTAACTATACAGTACACAGTCAGTAAGAGACAACAAACGTAACTGATCACAATACTAGTACCTGATGGGGAACTGCAGATACCCTGGTCACGCTAATAGAATGTGATTCACCAAAGACTCTAGAATCAAAGAAGCTGCAGACCTAGTGTGTCCTAAATGTCATGCTCTTTCTAAATATAGATTAGGGCGCCATTTGGCCTGCAAGCATCTCTCTGTCAAAGCTTTCCGAGTCGGTTGTTGCTGTGTAGGAAATTACTTCTTAAATAGAGTACATTCTAGATGTCACTTCCCAAATGGCATGCTCGGGGCAAAACTGAAACAGACATGATGAACTCCTTAATCATATCCTGACCAATATCACCACCATGTTATTGGGATTCTGTCAGCGCACGGCCTGTATGTGTTTATATTTCCGTGATAACTGCGTGTGACAGGAACCGGGTCTGAGGGGCCTGCTCATGCATTCACCCACCGAACAGTGTGTTTGATGCTTAGCCGCGGGAATGTTTACCTGTTCAAGAAGCTTTTCCAATCCATCATTCCCTCCGCTTTCCGTTGTGCACGTGTGTGTGGATCTAAGATTTTATTTTATCCACAAGCGTGCAATGTATGCACTTGATGTACGCAACAATGTAGCACCAACTTAGAGTCTATCCACACCTTAGCACGTTCCCCAAAACCCTCTTAAAAGTGCTGAGTAGTCTTACCTTGCTGGGATAAATCATGAGTGAGTACATCTTGTTGTGATTAAGTAATATCTTGAAATTGAATGGCATTGATATATGTTCTGCAAGATCTTCTTCGCAAGAACAGTGCAGCACGTAAATCTCTTAAGATCTTTTTCACATGTGCCCGACAGCTGAGGACACTTGAAGGTAAAGAATGTGAGTATGTTGCTGCTTAAGGTGCATGACCAACCTGATAATGCCCTCCCCTTACGTCCATCTGATTTCACTTATAAACAACTTGATTGGTTGATGCTAATGTATGCTGGTGTTTGTTTACAACAGACTTTTTGCTTTTACAACATTATCATTGAGAGCAGGTATGCGGAGAACTGTTTGCTTTTTTATAACGTTTTTTTCAGTAACTTGCTTCTAATCAAAATCTTTACTTTGTTTTTGGCAGTATCAAGCCATGTGTTTTGTACACTTAGGAACTAGGAAAAGGTTTCACGGGAGAGGAATGTGCCCAATTTAAAGCACCAGAAAATAGAGTAGAACGCAATGTTCCATTTTTTCCAAGTAGTTCCAAGTAGCTTCTATGCCTGAAGATGTTGGAGACCCTCATTCAAGATAGCACCTTGTTTAAGAGTGTACTGCCATTATTTGTTGAAATTGTATGGCAAAGACATCTATCATCATCAAAACCACTCATGTACCAACTTGGAATTTATGATTATTCTAATAGATTATGGGAATATACAGTGGAGGAAACAACTATTTGATTCCCTGCTGATTTTGTACGTTTTCCCACTGACAAATAAATGATCAGTCTATCATTTTAATTATAGGTCTATTTGAACAGTGAGAGACAGAATAACAACAAGAAAATCTGTTGCGTTTCAAATACGTTATTAATTGATTTTCCTATGAAATGTGTCTGAAAAGACCCAAGTGTGTGGCTTTGATAAGGGGAAATACACGTAGCAGTGTCTTCACCAGGAGTCTTCTGTGGATGTGGAACCGAACCTGAGGGGTTGGACTCCCACAAGGGCGGCTGGCCACACCCCACTCCATTGCCCCCTCCCCTCCGATGCTTTTAGTTTCAACAATAAAGACATTGTTTTGCTTAGTTGCCTTAACTAATGTAAACCCAAAATATGTTCTTACAACTGCCAACCAACCAAATGTGCTACCTATGTACTATCATTATTTACTTACTGTATAAAATGAATATGCTGGCTTGTGCTTTCACGCGTGACTCTGTATGGCTGGTTTGGAGTAAAAGGTACAATACCAGGTTAAATGTAACGTGCCATCAGTGCATCACTCAGATGTTGTCAAAGTTGTGGCGATTGTGTGTTGAAATTAGATCAAAGGGATGAACTGAAATATGCTCTGTGGTCTGAAAAAGGTCAGTTGATCTGAAGGTCTGCTAAACAAAAACAATTACAGCAGTTGATCAATTGATTGCCATGTTGTGTTATTTTATAAATGTACTATACTTGTCTGCTATACTTGTTCTGTATTATTCTACATTTAACATTTTGTGTGGAACACAGGAGACGAAACAGCTCCCGTTGAGATGAGTTTGTGGGAAACCTAATCAAATCTTATTCCCCCCTCTCTGTGGGGGCTTCATTTATTCACAACCTGTGCTCTCCAACCTGAAACATCTCTCTGTGGAGGCTTCATTTATTTCCAACCTGTGCTCTCCAACCTGAAACATCTCTCTGTGAGGCTTCATTTATTTCCAACCTGTGCTCTCCAACCTGAAACATCTCTCTGTGGAGGCTTCATTTATTTCCAACCTGTGCTCTCCAACCTGAAACATCTCTCTGTGAGGCTTCATTTATTTCCAACCTGTGCTCTCCAACCTGAAACATCTCTCTGTGAGGATTCATTTATTTCCAACCTTTGCTCTCCATCCTGAAACATCTCTCTGTGGAGGCTTCATTTATTTCCAACCTGTGCTCTCCATCCTGAAACATCTCTCTTTGGAGGCTTCATTTATTTCCATCCTGTGCTCTCCATCCTGAAACATCTCTCTTTGGAGGCTTCATTTATTTCCAACCTGTGCTCTCCATCCTGAAACATCTCTCTGTGGAGGCTTCATTTATTTCCAACCTGTGCTCTCCAACCTGAAACATCTCTCTTTGGGGCTTCATTTATTCACAACCTGTGCTCTCCATCCTGAAACATCTCTCTGTGGGGCTTCATTTATTCACAACCTGTGCTCTCCATCCTGAAACATCTCTCTGTGGAGGCTTCATTTATTCACAACCTGTGCTCTCTATCCTGAAACATCTCTCTATGGGGGCTTCATTTATTTCCACATATTTCTTTATATGTGGAAAAAATGTAAAAGTACATTTCGGCCTAGTTAGTCACTTTAAGTCGTACCCTCCCGAAAAGGTCGGTTAGAGTTTAAATGTTTTCTGTCTTCTTGTAGCATTACCCAAACACTATACTTTGCCCCACTGATTTAGGCTCGTTTTTGCCATGGAGGGGTAGAGTCGTAGATGTTGGTGTCTCTCTTTAATTTAGCATGTCTTTCAAGGAGATTAAATGTTTCTTTTTGTTCACCGTTGCCTTGTTATTCTGATAACACTGTTCAACATCAGTCGCAGACTTGTGATCAAGTCCTTTACCAAGGTCACATGGATAGTGTCCCACAGAGCGCAAGAGGGAGAAACATTCCTCACCCCTTTTTCCTCCGCATCATTCAGAAGAGACATTTCATGTTTTAAAAATAGCATTTCTTAGATTTTTGTTTAAGGAGGTTTTAACTTTTAAAAATGCATTTTGATTTTCACAAAGAAACACTGACTTCTATGGCTTTTTAGAGTTTTGATTGAAACTATGCGGAGTAGAGAATGTGACGAAAGAGACTAGATTAGGTTAAAACAAAACAAACAAAACAAGGCTAAAATAAAATCAGTTTGAACCAATTAGCAAGATTTAGCATTTTACTATGACTGGATCTGTACATATCTTAATAGGACTGGATCTTAATATCATCCTCTCTTCCCTCTCATCCTCCCTTCCCTCTCATCCTCCCTCCCCCTCTCATCCTCCTTTCCTCTCTCATCCTCCCTTCCCTCTTATCCTGCCTTCCCTGTCATCCTTCCTTTCCATCTCACCCTCCCTTCCCTGTCATCCTCCCTTCCCTCTCATCCTCCCTTCCCCCTCATCCTCCCTTCCCCCTCATCCTCCCTTCCCTCTCATCCTCCCTTCCCTCTCATCCTCCCTTCCCTGTCATCCTCCCTTCCCTCTCATCCTCCCTTCCTTTGGTCGGCGTGGTATTTTAAATCATGTTAGATTTCTGTGTCTAATGTAGAGAAGTGTGCTTAGTGTTTTGCGAATATTGTGAGGCGGAAAATGATATT
>JACXGK010009250.1:6728-20575 GCA_016801125.1 Novumbra hubbsi
AGACTGACGGAGCCTATACTAACGGAGACTGACGGAGCCTATACTAACGGAGACTGACGGAGCCTATACTAACGGAGACTGACGGAGCCTATACTAACGGAGACTGACGGAGCCTATACTAACGGAGACTGACGGAGCCTATACTAACGGAGACTGAGGGAGTTCACTCTCTCTGTTTGCCTCCCCTCCTTTCTCAGCCGCAACCATTGGCTCCACCTGGAGCTGGAGCAGCTGAGGAGCGACTTTGACCACCTGAGGAGCCAGGAGCACCACAAAACCCTGCAACTGGAGGAGCTGACGTGAGTCTCTGGTGCCTCCACAAGTCATTGCACTGACATACCAACATAGACACAATGTCACAGAAGTCAAGAAAATCTGAAAAGCTTTTTTTTATCAATCATTGCAAAAGTAAATTGTAACATTTATATTTTTGACGTACCAACATCTACATACCGTAGAGAATTGGAAAAGAAAGCAGCACTTGAACCATTCATAAAAGCAGCACTTGAACCATTCATAAAAGCAGGATTTGAACCATTCATAAAAGCAGCATTTGCAAGAACCACAAGGTCAGTTTTGTCACTCCCTTTAACGCTGAAGGATTTGTGTTGACACAAGTTGGCCTGAACGCAATGTGTGGAATACACATTTTCTGCACCTTTGAGCGCCTCAAGGTACAATGAATATCAGCCTGACTGAACGGCCTGTGGGTCACTGACGCTTGCACATGCAAACATAAACACTCAAACGCATGTCCTCTTTTTCTGTCTCTCTCTATATGGCTGACTGAACAGGCTCAAGGCCACACACAGACACACAAACGCATAGAAGCACACACCCACAAACTGGTCTATGCTCTGGGCTAAATACAATATAAAAAGATTGTGTGGTAGCAGCTACAAACTGACGGTACATGACTGCATTTGTTTATATTACCGACATCAGCAAGCACAAAAGAAGAGTAAACTAGGTAATCCAGCTAAGCAGCCGGACCCCCAGGCTTCTGCTCCTAGCAATTCTGCCTTTCTCTACTCTTTAGGTCCAACCAGGAATTCGGTCAGATCAGCACGTATAAGGACATGTTCACACAACTGGCATTCAGTCAGCTTTTATATAAGCCAAGCCCCGCCAGAGGGCATCAATAGAGACCAATGAAACAACGAAATCCTTGCTGAAAATGCCTCCCCCTTTCTGGGCAATGTTGGCCAATATGCATAACCAATCATGGAGCTTACATCCACACATCACCCATCGGTGCCGTCATAGAGAGCTCAGACATAGAAAGCTTGGCAACTGGGCGCCCCCCAATATGTACATTATTCATGTACAGTGGGGCAAAAAAGTATTTAGTCAGCCACCAATTGTGCAAGTTCTCCCACTGAAAAAGATGAGAGAGGCCTCTAATTTTCATCACAGGTACACTTCAACTATGACAGACAAAATGAGAAAATAAAATCCAGATAATCACATTGTAGGATTTTTTATGAATTTATTTGCAAATTATGGTGGAAAATAAGTATTTGGTCACCTACAAACAAGCAAGATTTCTGGCACTCGCGGACCTGTAACTGCTCCTTTAAGATGCTCCCCTGTCCTCCACTCGTTACCTGTATTAATGGCACCTGTTTGAACTTGTTATCAGTATAAAAGACACCTGTCCACAACCTCAAACAGTCACACTCCAAACTCCACTATGGCCAAGACCAAAGAGATGTCAAAGGACACCAGAAACAACATTATAGACCTGCACCAGGCTGGAAAGACTGAATATGCAATAGGTAAGCAGCTTGGTGTGAAGAAATCAACTGTGGGAGCAATTATTAGGAAATGGAAGACATACAAGACCACTGATAATCTCCCTCGATCTGGGGCTCCACGCAAGATCTCACCCCGTGGGGTCAAAATGATCACAAGAACGGTGAGCAAAAATCCAAAAACCACACAGGGGGACCTAGTGAATGACCTGCAGAAAGCTGGGACCAAAGTAACAAAGCCTACCATCTGTAACACACTACGCCGCCAGGGACTCAAATCCTGCAGTGCCAGACGTGTCCCCCAGCTGAAGCCAGTACATGTCCAGGCCCGTCTGAAGTCGCTAGAGAGAATTTGAATGATCCAGAAAAAGATTGGGAGAATATCATATGGTCAGATGAAACCAAAATAGAACTTTTTAGTAAACTCAACTCGTCGTGTTTGGAGGACAAAGAATGCTGAGTTGCATCCAAAGAACACCATACCTACTGTGAAGCATGGGGGTGGAAACATCATGCTTTGGGGCTGTTTTTCTGCAAAGGGACCAGGACGACTGATCCGTGTAAAGAACAGAATGAATGGGGCCATGTATTGTGAGATTTTGAGTGAAAACCTCCTTCCATCAGCTAGGGCATTGAAGATGAAACGTGGCTGGGTCTTTCAGCATGACAATGATCCCAAACACACCGCCCGGGCAACGAAGGAGTGGCTTCGTAAGAAGCATTTCAGGGTCCTGGAGTGGCCTAGCCAGTCTCCAGATCTCAACCCCATAGAAAATCCCCAGCAACAGCCCCAAAACATCATTGCTAGAGAGGAGATCTGCATGGAGGAATGGGCCAAAATACCAGCAACAGTGTGTGACAACCTTTTGAAGACTTACAGAAAACCTTTGACCTCTGTCATTGCCAACAAAGGGTATACAACAAAGTATTGAGATAAACTTTTGTTATGACCAAATACTTATTTTCCACCATAATTTGCAATTAAATTCATTAAAACAATGTGATTTTCTGGATTTTTTTTTCTCATTTTGTCTGTCATAGTTGAAGTGTACATATGATGAAAATTACAAGCCTCTCATCTTTTTTAGTGGGAGAACTTGCACAATTGGTGGCTGTATATTGTTTCCAAATGTGATTTATTGCCTTGTTTTTCCAGATTTCTTCATGAGCGCCACGAGCAGTCTAAACAGGACCTTAAAGGACTGGAGGAGACTGTCGTGAGTATCTCTTTTACTTCTTTCCCTCTCTCCCTACAATACAATTATCAATAAAAGTTATAAATTCAATTCTTGCTTTATTGTGGTGATTTAGCAATACACTCAATGCTAAAGCATACTTTAAGACATCCTGAAACATCCTAACTAATTAGGTAAATTGGAAACAGGTCAGTAACATGGGTATAAAAAGAACATTCCAGAAAGGATGAGTCTTTCAGAGGTGTTGATTGGTTTCTCCACTCTGTAAAAGACTGCACAGGCAAATAGGGCAACAATTTAAAAATAACGTTTCTGAATGTAGAGCTTGGGGATTTCATCATCTACGGTACATAATTACAAGATTCCAAGAATTACTGTAGACATGGTGTTCTTTGGGTGGAAACATTTATTTGGTTTTCACAAAAAAAATAAAAAATGTTTCGGCCAAGGATATTTTAGTGTACTATTTGTAATTTTGAAAGGGTTTGGTGACTTTCTTTACCCACAGCACCTGTACAATTAGCTTCTCAATTTAATTGAACTGCTTCATTGACAGGGAAAATGTGATTGCATTGCCAAAGCAAGGAAAAAACGATATTAGCACGCAACAATAATTAAACAAGACAATGAAAACATCTATGTAAACAGAAATATGACACCATGTCTCTCTCTATATTTCATTCTCAATTTCTCAGGCTCGTGAACTCCAGACTCTTCACAACCTGCGAAAGCTATTTGTGCAAGACCTCACTACTCGAGTCAAACGAGTGAGTGATCAAAGGGGAAAGAGAAAGACAGGGAATGACAGGGAAGCGGGAGGCTGAGAACAATTGAAGGAGGAAGAGATATTCGAAAAGATTCAACAGTACAAAATATCAAGATCGATCTAAACCGCAGACATGTTTATCTAGCACTCTCTCCTCCCACTCGCTCCTCCCACTCACCCCCACCCCCCACCCCCACCCTCACTGTTCCACAGCATTCAGAGATGGAGGCAGATGATAGTGGTGGATCCAGCCACCAGAAGCAGAAGATTTCCTTTCTTGAAAACAATCTGGACCAGCTTACAAAGGTTCACAAACAGGTGAGCATTTGAGTGGTTCAAAGCGTGATAGAGGCTGGTGCCTCTGAGGCCAGTACTCACAAAGGGCTAACTTTGCCTTGCAGTCATTCACAGTAACACAGGACACACAAGGTCAACGCAAAAGAAAGATGCGTCAGCACTCTTTAAAGCCAAATCCAGTCAACGTGGAAGAGTAGTTCAAATGAGTTGTGGATAAATCCAAAAGAGGTCATGTCCCAGGCTCCTTTGTATTTTTAAACACACATCTGTTATCCATGTCCAGAATGCGTTGGTATTCCGCATGCATTCTAGAAGGGGATGATTACTCATGGATTCCCTACTGGATAGTTATCTTGGGTATTTATCCAGGTCCTAATCGGTTACCTGCAGAATTGTAATGTGCTACTGAATTCTGTAGGGGAACAGGGTAGGAATGTTTTTACCTGGAACAAAAAGGTTCTAACCTTGGTTCTTCAAGATTATTTCCCACAGGAACAGCAGAATTCCCTATATCTTTCTGAATACAGAACATGCATAATCCAATTTGTACCAAAAATTAAATTTTTGTTCTTCACAAATAACAATATTTTACCTGAGGTGAATTCAGAAAGCCCGCAACGTACGAGGGATTATATTGGTCCTGGCTTTGCTGTTTGTCATTGAAATCCTCTGGGAACAACCAGAGTTTGCTTCATCAATCAGGCAGTGCTGCAGAACTGGATAACAGTCTTTAAGAAAACACAGCAGCAGGAAATGTTCTGTTAGCTACTGCTGCAATATGGATGTGCATACACACACACACGTTTGGCTGATTTAAAAACGGACTGGCACACACACGAGCGGACAGACAAATAGACAGGCAGGTATGCAGTCAGACATTTAATGGTACCTGCACTGCAGCAGTATCCATCATCAAACACAATTTCTGGATCCGCAGGAGTCCAAACACAGATGTCATATTAAGCAGATTTTTTTACTGATTGGTGTGCATACAGACACACACACAGACAAAACATGTAATGGTACCTGCAGTGCAGCAGTATCAACCTCAAATTCAATTTCAGTATCCGTTGGAGAACACACACGTCCTGATTATAGAGGTTACCAGACACAAACAAACTATCCTGTGTGTGAGTGGACCTGCAACCAAGAAATCCATGTTAAATATCTCCTACCCCTAACACTGAATGCCTAAACTTAACCTAATGCCTAACTACAAACAAAAAGAAACCACATTCTAAAACTATGCCCAATTGTTACCAAACCACATAACCAGAAATAAAATTTTCCCAGTGACAGTCAAATAGCCTTGTGTGGAACACTTTGTCATGTTTTACCATCTTTGTGGGGATTTTGAGTGCCCAGATGTACACATTTACCTGGATCACCCACACAATATACACTCTCTCTCTCACACACACACACACACACACGCAAAGAAACAGACATATGAGGTGCACAGGGTGACTTCCAGAACCATATAAAATTCTAAATCGTTTTAGCACCTGGGGAAAAGCACCATATTATTAAATGTATGACTGTGTGCATTTTTCTCTGGCAACCGCCTGCTTGCTTTCTAACCTCATGAAGAGCATTGAGTACCTGAGGAAAACACTACATCTAGTCCATCCATCACAGTTTCTCCTTGTGCCTATATTATTGAGGCCTGCAGGGGAAAATTGATCCAGATTATATTACGCAACCGATGGAAAGACCTATAGGTTGGCTCATGTTTATAATTCAACTGACTAATTACTCCATTCTTTCACTGCCTTTCCTCAGTACATGTCCCCCTCTTTACCCACCATCATTGATACATGACTAGGCAGATCTGATACAAACTTATGTAGCAACAAATCCCAAGGAGCATATTCCTACTAAGTGCTTGGTTGGCACTGGATAAAAGCCTTGGGCTATTTATTTAATTCTTAACCGTTGCTCTGTCCTTCTCTCTCTTTCTCCTTTCAGTTGGTACGTGACAATGCAGACCTGCGTTGTGAGCTTCCTAAGCTGGAGAAGCGTCTCCGGTCTACGGCTGAGAGAGTGCGGGCATTGGAGGGTGCACTGAAGGAGGCGAAGGAGGGGGCCATGAAAGACCGGAGACGCTATCAACAGGAAGTTGAGAGGATTAAAGACGCTATGAGGGCCAAGAATCCCCTTCGCAGGCCACATGCTGCCCAGATAGGTAATGATACATACCCAATGTGAATCACGGTGATGGCAGGCCACACGCTGCCCAGATTGGTAATGATACATACCCAATGTGAATCACGGTGATGGCAGGCCACAAGCTACGCAGATTGGTAATGATACATACCCAATGTGAATTACAGTGATGGCAGGCCTCACGCCTCCCAGATTGGTAATGATACATACCCAATGTGAATCACGATGATGGCAGGCCACACGCTTCCCAGATAGGTAATGATACATACCCAATGTGAATCACGATGATGGCAGGCCACACGCTTCCCAGATAGGTAATGATACATACCCAATGTGAATCACGGTGATGGCAGGCTACAAGCTGCCCAGATTGGTAATGATACATACCCAATGTGAATCACGGTGATGGCAGGCCACACGCTGCCCAGATTGGTAAGGATACGTACCCCATGTGAATCACGGTGATGGCAGGCCACACGCTGTCCAGATAGGTAATGATACATACCCCATGTGAATCACGGTGATGGCAGGCCACACGCTGCCCAGATTGGTAATGATACATACCCAATGTGAATCACGGTGATGGCAGGCCACACGCTGCCCAGATTGGTAATGATACGTACCCCATGTGAATCACGGTGATGGCAGGCCACACGCTGCTCAGATTGGTAATAGGGCTGTACTGAATGTTTGTGGGCCTGACCTCAGTGGTATGTACTGAATGTATATTGGCCTGACCTCTGTGGTATGTACTGAATGTATATAGGCCTGACCTCAGTGGTATGTACTGAATGTATATAGGCCTGACCTCAATGGTGTATACTGAATGTATATAGGCCTGACCTCAATGATGTATACTGAATGATGTATACTGAATGGAGGAAAAATATTTTTGATCCCTTGCTGATTTTGTACGTTTGCCCTCTGACAAAAAAGTATAAGTTTAATGGTAGGTCTATTTGAACAGTGAGAGACAAAATAACAACAAGATTCCAGAAAACCAGAGAAGAATCCAGAAAAACGCATTTCAAATAAGTTAGAAATTGATTTGCATTTTACTCAGTGAAATAAGTATTTTATCCCCTATCAATCAGCAAGATTTCTGGCTCCCAGGTGTTTTTTATACAGGTAACCAGCTGAGATTGGGGGCACTCTCTTAAAGGAAGTGCTCCTAATTTTTTACCTGTGTAAAAGACACCTGTGAAATGATTTAACGATTTACACAACACCGTATTAATAAGCAGAAAAGCCATTACCACACCTGCGCTCACGACCACAGATGCCCAAACGCACACTGCTCAGGCAGGTAGTTCACACACAGTGATGATCACAGTGATGATCACAGTGATGACAGTGGTATAAACGACAATGTTCATTAAAGTGATGGGCATGATGGTCTGGAGGAAGAAGGTGATGACGAAGATGACACTAACTGTGACGACGGTGGTGACAATGGTGATAACTGATTTCTCTCCCCAGCCAAGCCTGTCCGTCCCGGCCAGTTCCCTCTCTGCTCCCCCTCCAACACATGGCTCCGCGGCACTGAGCAGCAGCATTCCATCCATTTTAGCAACGCCATGTTCCAAAGCCCCAGCCAGACAGCCAGCCATCACACCAGACACCCAGCCATGTCCAGTGCTCCTAACTCCATCCCCTGCCAGACCAACAGTCACAGCTCCAGGGACATCGGCTTCCCTCGGACTAAGACGTGAGTCCCATCAGCTTTCTTGTGGCTAAGCGAGTTGAAACAAACCAAGTACATTCAGGCAGAGTTAAATATGATGTGTAACAATTAATCCACATTTCATAAAATCTGGCAACTCTCGTATTTTTTATTTCCAAAACCGTAATATCACATTATTGTGACACTACGCTTGTCTTTTTACCAGTAGATTACAGGCCTTTTTATTTACCCAGTATACAGTATTTTAATGGAATACATGCACTGCTCGTTCTGTATTCAGTAAAAATTTATTTGAAACCAAACTGTATGACTAGATTAACGATGGGCTTCTGTTTGTCTTGAAGGCAGCAGACTGAGTCAGTCAAAGCCACCATTGTGGACAACGATATCACAGGGCAGCCTTCCACACTGGATAACCTAGTGGTAGATAACTCTCCAGTGAAGGACCTCGCAGTGGATATCACAATGGTAGATAACTCTCCGGTCAAGGACGTCACAGTGGATATCCCAGTGGTAGATAACTCTCCAGTGAAGGACCTCGCAGTGGATATCCCAGTAGTAGATAACTCTCCAGTGAAGGACCTCGCAGTGGATATCCCAGTAGAAGATAACTCTCCAGTGAAGGACCTCGCAGTGGATATCCCAGTAGTAGATAACTCTCCAGTGAAGGCCCTCACAGTGGATATCCCAGTAGTAGATAACTCTCCAGTGAAGGACCTCGCAGTGGATATCCCAGTAGTAGATAACTCTCCAGTGATGGACCTCGCTGTGGAGAGTGCCACTATGGATTACACCCCAGTGAAGCATCATACAGGAAGAAAAACTACGGCCAAGGGAACTACATTGAAAAACCCTACAGTCCACTCTTCAGAAATTGTGGATGTGGACAGTGTCAATGGTAAGGTTAACACTGTTTTATGTTAACTCACTCCTCACTTTGTCTGCTCCATAGAAATGAATGTAAGTAATACGTATATAAATGTGTTGTGTTGTGTAATTATAGACAATGATATACACAATGATTTTCAGTAATATAATTGTCAAATAATTATATTGTTATAACACAGATATTACCTAATCTAATTGTGAATTACAATTATATAATTCCCTTTCTGGTCTGTTCACTGGTGTGAGTGCATCCTCACCCTGACACCTGCTCTGTCCATCCACAGGCAACAACACAGATATCAATGACAACAGGTAAGACTGAACACCACAGCTACCAACCAATTACAAACACAGATATCAATGACAACAGTTAAGACAGGCCACCACAATTACCAACACAGATGTCAATAGCAACAAGTTAAACCGGCCACCACTAATACCAACCTATTATCAACCTACTACCAACCTATTACCAACACAGATGTCAATAGCAACAAGTTAAACCGGCCACCACTAATACCAACCTATTATCAACCTACTACTAACCTATTACTAAAATAGATATCAATAACAACAGGTAAGGCAGGCCACCACTATTACCAACCTATTGCCAACACAGATATCAATAACAACAGCTAAAACAGGCCTCCGCTAATATCAACCCATTACCAACATATAACCATCCTAATACCAACCTAATACCAACACAGATATCAGTAACAACAGGTAAGGCAGGCCACTGCTATTACCAACCTATTATCAACCTACTACCAACCTATCACCAACACAGATATCAATAACAACAGGTAAGGCAGGCCACCACTATCATCAACCTATTATCAACCTACTACCAACCTATTACCAACACAGATATCAATAACAACAGGTAAGGCAAGCCACTGCAATTACCAACCTATTATCAACCTACTACCAACCTATCACCAACACAGATATCAATAACAACAGGTAAGGCAGGCCACCACTATCATCAACCTATTATCAACCTACTACCAACCTATTACCAACACAGATATCAATAACAACAGGTAAGGCAGGCCACTGCAATTACCAACCTTTTATCAACCTACTACCAACCTATCACCAACACAGATATCAATAACAACAGGTAAGGCAGGCCACCACTATTATCAACCTAGCTGTCACTGTTAATAATTGCCCAGCAGGCCTGCACTACACACAATGCTTGATGACAATGAGCAGTAATTGATTGGATATACACTCAATGGCCACTTGATTAGGTAAACCTATCTAGTATTGGGAAGGACTCACAACTGTCTGAATTCTTTGTGGAATAAAAATAACAAGGTGTTTGAAACATTCACTGGTGATGTTGATCCACTCTGACTCGATAACAGCACACAGTCCCTGCACACATTGATGTTGCGAACCTACCGATCTACCTCATCCTGAAGGCATTCTACGGGACTGAGATCCGGAGACTGTGCAGGCCATTGGAGTTAACTGAAGACACTGTTGTAATTGTGTATCGTACTTGATGAGTAGTGTTCTGTGACAAGGCACACGGTACGTCAGGGAGTACCCATCAGATTAGCCTGTAGCCATAAAGACATGCACTGGGTCTCAGCATTGCTTCTGTACACAGTGGCATCGTCAAACCAGTCGACATTATCTTCCACCGTCCAGGTCTGGCCCCTGGTGCCCCACTGTAGTCTCATCTACCTGCTTGGTAGAATCCTGTCAGCATGAATGAGTCTGGTCCTTCTCCTCAGTTGACAAGGTGTTACATTTTATTCTTGACACCACAGTCCCTGTAAACTCTGCAGACGGTAGAGTGTGAAACTACCAGTAGGCCAGTGGGTCTCTGTGATGCTGCAACCACTACATCTGGCAACGATCATACCATAGTCAAAGTTACGGAGGGTCCTCTCTAATGAAATATTTGGTCAAACTAAACCTTTTGACCATGTCTCCTTGCTTTATACTTAATTTATGTTGGCTATTTGCATTAACAAGCAGGTGAATCTAATCAAGTGGCCAGGTGTTTCTTTGTAGACGCTCAGTACTTCCAGGTTTAGTTTACCTAGAACCTAGCTAGAACACCGCTTGTAGCTTTGAACACTCCGGCACGTTTTGCCTCACCACGTGTCTTCACTCCTGTTTTTCTGCATGGTACCTTCCTGACACCCTCCCAACTGCTCCCTCTGTGGCTGTGCAGCGTGTCTCCGAATGTTCATTCCACTGTCGCTGTGTCCAGGAGTGACGTCCGGCACTGCGACAACAACAAGAACCAGGAAAACCCGACCAAGTTGTTCCACGTCATCCAACCGGAACCGGCTGCCAGCTAGTGAGTAAGTACCTCAGGTGAGGAGGGAGAATATGAAATATTGAATGTGTCATGGGAGATTTAATACAAGATGGCTGATTTGTTACCTCTCTCTCTTACTTTATCTCTCTCCCTCCCAGTCAGTGGTTCTCCCTTTATCTCTCTCCCTCCCAGTCAGCTGTTCTCCCTTCATCTCTCTCCCTCCCAGTCAGCTGTTCTCCCTTTATCTCTCTCCCTCCCAGTCAGTTGTTCTCCCTTTCTCTCTTCCTTTATCTCTCTCCCTCCCAGTCAGTTGTTCTCCCTTTCTCTCTTCCTTTATCTCTCTCCCTCCCAGTCAGTTGTTCTCCCTTTCTCTCTTCCTTTATCTCTCCCTCCCAGTCAGTTGTTCTCCCTTTCTCTCTTCCTTTATCTCTCTCCCTCCCAGTCAGTTGTTCTCCCTTTCTCTCTTCCTTTATCTCTCTCCCTCCCAGTCAGTTGTTCTCCCATTCTCTCTTCCTTTATCTCTCTCCCTCCCAGTCAGTTGTTCTCCCTTTCTCTCTTCCTTTATCTCTCTCCCTCCCAGTCAGTTGTTCTCCCTTTCTCTCTTCCTTTCTCTCTCTCCCCTTCCCAGTAAGTTGTTCTCCCTTTCTCTCTTCCTTTATCTCTCTCCCTCTCAGTCAGTGGTTCTCCCTTTCTCTTTTCCTTTATCTCTCTCCCTCCCAGTCAGTGGTTCTTCCTTTATCTCTCTCCCTCCCAGTCAGTTGTTCTCCCTTTCTCTTTTCCTTTTTCACTCCCTACTTATCATTCTCTCTCCATTTGTAATTCAATGGGCTTTAATGCCAAGGGTAACATTTGTTTACATTGCCAAGCAAATTGAAATTAAATACAGCAAAACCTTTTTTTTCATTAAACAAGTTTTTAAAGGAGGAAGACACTTGTAATTCAATATATACCGTAAAAATATTATAAATAACACAAGTTCAACATTTTCCTAAAACACAGTCTGTCTGGTCTTCCTGTGACAGCTCTTTTAATTGCAAGGTCATCCTCGCTTAGTTAAGGTTTTTCTCAGTTTTGTGTCAGTCACAGTGGTTAGCTATTGTACTCTCTGTTTAGAGCAAAGTAGCAGTCTATCTGTTTTTATCTGGGTGGATTTGACAACAACCACACATTTCCTGAAGGTTTACTATAGTTTTAGAGGAAAATCATGACACCGTTATTGATCGTGTTATTAACTGTGGCCGTTCCATGAGAGAGTTTGGGCAGCGGGTACAGCCCAATTTCATTATGATCCAATGTGACATTTAAACAGTCGGAGGCAGGGCTTTCTGTCATAGAGCTCCTCTACTATAAAATGATCTGCCAATTAAGGTTAGAAATGCAGACTCAGTGCAAACTTTCAAATGTCTACTAAAGTCTCATATCTTCAACATGGTCTATGACAAGTATGACCATTCATACCCCTGGCCCTCTCTCCAGTGCCATTCCAGTGCAGAGTCACTGGCTTGCTGTTGTCTCTCCATTGTGAATACGCTGTTATACGCTGCTCTATTATTGTGATGTGGGAGTAGGATCAGATATACTTCTCCATTCTAAATTCAAGGAATTCAAACTCAAGATTTTCTTCGTGGAAACTCTAAGGACATGAGGTCTTGGCCCAAACCTCTGGAGTACCAGGCTGGAATGACCCGTTGCTGTCTTTGTCCAAAGCCCTCCTGGTTGTGTTGCAGACCAAGATGATATCTGGTCAACCCTTCGAGGTCTGGGCGCCCCTTTGAGCCTGATTCCTCTTTAGGTTTCATCCTAATATTTTGCCCCTTTAGGGAGTTTTTCCTAGCCACTGTGCTTCAACACCGTTGTGGATTGCTTCTTGGGGTATCAGGCTGGGTGCTTTATAAAAGCACTTTGTGACAACTGCTGATGTAAAAAGTAGTTTATAAATACATATGATTGATTGCTACAATTAGGAACACAAACAAAACTACAAAAAAAACTTTTCAAGACATACAATTCACATCATATTGATCCTCCATTAGATTTTTTAAATGGGCAAGGGACACAGTGTTTCACTTAAGTTTGGTCTGAAGTTTGTCCCATAGATAAGGAGCGAAGTAACTAAAAGCAATCATACTGTCATGCCCTGGCTGCGAGCCCCTGGCCATTTCAGGGCAAGACTATTTGTGAGGCCTATAGCCCTCTTCATGCCATTGTGGGCTCCCCAGTCAGAGCAGCTGCATTCAGTTGACTCTGATTGGGGAGCCTACTTAGGTTCGTTTTCCAGCCACACCCGGTGTGGTTTATTGTTTGTTGCTTGTCTCAACAGCTCACGGTTTGTCTCTGTTTAACTCCCATTTCAGTGGATACTCTACACATTATTTGTATATCGTTTTATGTTAGTTAGTCCTTTCATTTTACGTGTACAGTTTCGTGTAGTTTGTACCGTTTGTCTTTGGGATTAAAATCACCTTTCCTTTTGAAAAATGTCTGCATATGGTTCCGCCGCACAACAACACCGGGACAGAATAAACCACCATACGGAACCAGCAACATTGGATGAGCAGCGTTGGGGGAGAGAGAGGTACACCTGGTTGGGGGACTGGGGATCTGACACTTTCTCCTCTGACGATTCAGGGGCGGAATACGATGACTGGGATCTTCCTGATGATGATCCAGGCTGGGGTGTCAACAGGGGGTGGACAAGTCCACCTTCAACCCGAGTACCATGGGTTACCTCGGCACCCAGCATGGCCACATCCCAGGGTCGCCCCCAAATGTTTTTTGGCGGGGGGCTATCCCGGCTACCTGGGATGCC
>JACXGK010009251.1:0-20235 GCA_016801125.1 Novumbra hubbsi
TCCTATACATGCTATGTCCTGGAATGTACTTCTTAATATTTACGACCTCCAGCTGGCTAAATTCAGAGTATACTCCACCGTTAGCTTCTAATAGCACACACACATCTAATATCTAATCTTAACTAAAATAATCCACAGGGGCGAACACACACGCATTTATAATATTAAAACACACACACACACAAACTCTGAAGAAAAGCACGGTAAAACCAGTTTAGCAATTGTTTGGGAGACCACCTGGGAATACCAGGTGCTGCAAGCTGGGAAATGCTAGTGTCCCGCACGATTCAAAACCATATGTAACTTTCATGAGATTCACTTTGAACCCCAAAGTATGTCAGAATCAAAGCAGTGTGCACTGCCACCTGCTGATGTGACTATGCAACTAATCGCCCAAATGAGCCAGCCCACAGTGTCAATGGATCCAGAGCTTTGGATGTGGAGCTGCAACTGCATGGTCAAGACAGAGACCAAAGACAGCTTGTGAAGATCCCTTACTGCATCTTTGAAGACACATGATGATGACATGGCCAGTTAGGATCTCATACCGCGACCTTGAAAGCACCTGATGATGACAAGGCCAATAAGGATCCCTTACCGCGACCTTAAGGACAGGTGTGTTTATTTTGTTATTCTAACTGTTACGTTCCACGTTGTGTGTAAGGTTGCGTTGTAGGTGCCTGATTGGTTGTTTGAGTGGTGAGTTTGGTTTGTTGCAGGTAACGAGATGGGCGGAGCTACTGGGCCACTGAAGCGGCCACACCTGTGGACGGTTAGGAGGGCCTATAAAGAGAAGTTTGTTTTGCTCGCGGCTGAAGAGGACGCTTTTGCATTGACCATTTGTTTTGTACCATTTCTGCTAAAAGCCTCTGTCATGTTTCCATCCTGTGTGTCTCACCCTTAGGAGAAGGGTCAGGTAAGATACCCTGGGGTTTACACATGCCCGTAGATAACCACTGTTAAACACATTAGGTTAGATACGAGCGGGTGTCACCCACTGTTTCATGTAGCAGGTTGGTTAGAGGTATGGCAGGTTAGAGTTTGTTAGGCAGGTAAGGATCAGGGAAGAATAGGGCTTTTTGGTTTTATTTCATTGCTTCGACCCCGTTCGTTTGGCCCTTCTCCTATACCTTCTGTTAGTGGTATGTTTGTATTTTTGTGTATATATATATGTGTAATGTGTATGTATGTATGTTAATCATTATTAATAAGGAAAAGATATTCCCAGTGAGGGAAGAAAAACCACAACCCACTTGTCTGTTATTATTTCAGTCACACACCTATATAGGGTCTGACACCGGCCGTTGCGTTCCCCCACCTCCAGCGAGCTAACTAGTTAGGTACCATCAAGGAGGTGGGCACGTAACATATGGGGGCTCATCCGGGATAGTTGAACTATTAGCCTGTGTCGTGCCTGAATGGCACGCTTTATTGAGGCTCCATCTGAGGCCTTGTTAACCCAGTGCCGCAAGGTTGACCTGATATATCTTAGTGACCATTATGGCTTTGCAGTGGGTAGGAGCCAGGCCAAGCAGGAGTTGTTGCGCTGTGTTCGGGAAGCGTTTTTGGAGCTAGAGGTCTTACCCTCTCTGGCGGCGCCGCTGCCCCCTGGCCCTGATTTGCAATGTCCCCTTGGTACTGATCCAGGTGAGCCATCTCCAAAGTTCTCTGAGGGTGAGGAAGAAAAACATTCCCAAACCCCATTTACCTTGCCGCGGTATGAACCCAAGTCTCCTCAAGGGTCTGTCCTTAGTACTCGTGTAAAGGTCCGTGTTGCTTGTCTTGAGATGGAGGAGAAGGCAAAACAGGCAGACTACCAATTCCAGTTGGAGATGCATAAGTTAGGCATTGAGGCTAAGTACCGTATGCGGCAGCTGGAGATTGAGGAAAAGGTAGCCCTGGCCCGAGCAGGACAAGGTACAGAATTGCCTTCACACTCATCCTCTCCACCTATGCAGCATAGGGTCCCGTTTGACATAAGTAAGCATATCTCACTGGTTCCGCGGTTCAGGGAGTCTGAAGTGGACTCCTACTTTAGGGTTTTTGAGTGTATTGCGATGTCTTTACAGTGGCCAGAGGAAATGTGGCCATTATTAATACAATGCAAGTTGTTTGGAAAAGCCCAAGAAGTGGTATCCTCTTTGTCCTTAGAGGACAGTTTGAAGTATGAGTGTGTTAAGAGTGCTGTCCTTCGGGCATATGAGTTGGTTCCAGAAGCATATCGGCAGAAGTTCTGGAATCATAAAAAGACTTTGAATGTTACCTTTGTGGAATATGCTAGGGCAAAACGTACACTTTTTGATAGGTGGTGTGCGGCTAGTACGTGTAGTGATTTTAATTCCCTTTGTGAACTGATCCTGTTGGAGGACATAAAAAAACAGCCTTCCTGAGCGCCTGATAGTTCATATCAATGAACAGAAGGTGGCAACTATGACTCAGGCAGCGGTCATGGCTGATGAGTTTTATTTGACCCACAAAACTCAATTTACTTCGGCGCGTACAGAACATAGGAGGATAGCTCCTGTGTCAGAGGTACAGCAACGCTTGTCATCTTCGTTTGGCTCCCGTGAGGACCGTGTTTGTTATTATTGCCATGTTAAAGGCCATGTGATTGCCGACTGTCCTAAATTGCAGAGCAAGACGACCCCATCCAAATCACCCCGACCACTTAAACCGGTTGGTTTTGTGCAAACCTTACCTACCATATCTAACTCTGTGTCTAACATGTCTTTTGACCCCTCCTATGAGCCCTTTATTTTTACAGGGTATGTGGCTCTGACGGAGAACGCTGTTGACTCGGTGCCTGTGAAGATTCTAAGAGATACCGGCGCATCACAGTCTGTAATCCTGGCAGATGTGTTGTCTTGGTCTGAGTTGTTCTCATGTGGGTATAATGTCTTAGTGCAGGGTATTGAGATGGGTTATGTTCAATTCCATTGCATTCCAAATACCTTCAGTCTGAGCTGGTCAGTGGGCAGTTTAAGGTAGCGCTGCAACAGTCTTTACCCCTAAAGGGGGTTTCGTTTATAATGAGGAATGACATTGCAGGAGGCCTGGTCCGACCCATCGTCCAAGTAGTGGCCACCCCTATTATGTCTATGCCTTGTCCCCTTAGCTCTGTGTCAGAGAAGCCATATCCTCTTGTTGTTCCAGCCTGTGCAGTCACGCGTGCACAAGCACGTAGTTTTGGTGATCTGGTTGGGTTAGACGATACAATTTTTGCCAGTACAGATGACGTCTCCTTTTTGCCTTCTCCTACATTGCTAGAAACAAGTGGACCAGATTGCTCAGGTCTTGCCTTTCAATGTGACAAGCCACTGCCCATGACACGTGAAAATGTGGTTCAAGCGCAAAAGGAAGACCCCAGTTTAATTAGATGTTATGCCTCTGTGTTGCAGAACCGAGAACAGGCGATGCAACAGCCAGTTGCTTATCTTTTAGAGGATGATCTTTTGATTCGTAAGTGGTCCCCTCATACAGAATAAAAAAATGGTTGGAGTCCGAAATTCCAAATTGTAGTGCCAAGTCAGTTTAGGGCACAAGTGCTTTCGTTAGCTCACAATGTTTCTTGGTCAGGACATTTAGGGGTTACCAAAAAACCTACAATCGTGTGTTACAGCATTTCTTTTGGCCTGCTTTAAAGAAAGATGTCGTCTCATATTGTAAAACATGTCATACCTGTCAAACGACTGGGAAGCCTAATCAAGTCATTGCTCCGGCACCTCTGTACGATTCCTGTGATGGGGGAGCCATTTGAAAAAGTAATTGTGGACTGTGTTGGGCCATTACCGAAGACTAAATCTGGTAATCAGTTTCTGCTTACAATTATGTGTGCTGCTACCCGCTATCCGGAAGCCATACCGCTTCGGCGAATTACCACTAAACTGGTATTAACAGCACTGACCAAGTTTTTCTCCACCTTTGGCCTACCAAATCAATGAGCAAACAGACCAGGGTACTAATTTTACGTCCAACTTGTTCGCACAGGTACTGAAAACCCTTGCCGTCACGCACAAAGTGTCCGGTGCTTATCATCCTGAGAGTCAAGGTGCTTTGGAACGTTGGCACCAGATGCTCAAGTCAATGTTGCGTAAGTACTGTGCTGACACTACTAGAGATTGGGATGAAGGGGTGCCATTTGTGTTATTTGCCATTCGTGAGACCATACAGGAGTCTATTGGATTCAGCCCGGCGGAGTTAGTTTTTGGCCATACTGTCCGCGGGACAATGAAGGTATAAAGGATCACTTGTGGAGCAAAACCAGCTCCACTACAAGTGTCCTGAATTATGTCAGTCATGTTCGAGAGCGGTTACATACTGCCTGTGCTCTGGCCAAGGCTGTGCTGTCTTCATCTCAGAAAAGAATGAAGAGCCACTATGACCAAAAAGCAGTGAGTCGTTCGTTGCAACCAGGTGAGCACGTTCTAATTTTGTTGCCCATCCCTGGTTCATCCTTGTCAGCCCGTTTCTCTGGACCTTATAGAAGGAAAAGCTGAGTGAGACTGACTGTGGTTGAGACGCCTGATAGAAAACGCCCGTTCCGGGTGTGTCATGTTAACATGCTGAAACTGTATCATAACAGAGATGCTCATCCCAGTCTGGAGGAGATGGCAGGGCCCGCTGTCTCTTCTGTGGTGCCGGGGGTGATCACTCAACCCTCTGCGATGGATGCAGGGCATGTTGACGATGGGTTGGAGTTGCGCAACTCTCTCCACCAGTGTGCGCGACTGTCTAACACGGAGATGCTACGGTCTCTTCCCTCGTCTCTCACACATCTGAATGCTGAACAAGCCCAGGACGTAGTGAGTTTGATTCGTGATTTTCCCAGGCTGTTCGGTGACCACCCCTGTCGCACCACAGTATTGGCACATGATGTGAATGTTGATGGTGCCAAGCCAATTAAACAACACGCTTATCGTATCAACGCTACCAAAAGAGCTGTGATGAAGGAGGAGCGAGCATATATGCGAAAACACAACTTAGCTGTCCAAAGTTGTATTCCCTGGAGTTCCCTATGTTTGTTAATTTCTAAACCCGACGGTACGCATCGTTTCTGCACAGACTTTAGGAAGGTTAATTCTGTCACGGTCCCAGACTCTTTTCCGTTGCCACGAACGGAGGATTGTGTTGATTCCAATGGGGGGGCTGCCTATGTGACTAAGTTGGACCTGTTGAAAGGGTACTGGCAGGTTCCGTTAACTCCTCGTGCTTCGGATGTGTCTGCTTTCGTCACCCCAGACAGTTTTATGCAGTATACCGTTATACCTTTTGGGATGCGCAATGCTCCCGCCACATTCCAGCGTCTTGTCAATATTGTCTTGGCTGGCGCCCCAAAATGTTCTGCATACCTGGATGATTTGGTTGTCCATTCCTCTTCATGGACAGAACATATGAATTTGTTGAGGGAGGTTTTCTCGTGACTACTGCATACTGCAGGGAGGCATTCATATAAGTTACTTTGTAAAAGAGCATCAGTTAAATTATAAAATATAATTATGGTAAAATATGTAGTTAGAAAAGTGACGACAAAGCATAATAATTGTCTTAGTGTTTATCAGCGTACATGCAAAAACGTATTTGTAATAAAATAAATTATTGCCTTTGATAATTTATTGATGCTAAGCAGTCGAACCCAATGCAATACCAACTCATTTTAAATAAGTATATTTTTCCTTATTGTATTATTATAATGTTTTCCTGTCCCCCAAATAGGTTATAATGATGCTGTTAATTACAACAGAAGACGCAAACATGAATTCCTAGGACATGGGAAATTCCAATATGTGTTGGTGAGCATTCCAGTCACAGTCCTGACTTGGATACACATTGCATCCCTGTAATGTCTTCATGAAGTGACTACATTGTAATTTCCATTTTGAACTTATCGTTTTTTTGAGGGCAGCCATGAACATGACTGGATAGAAGTCATCAGAAAGTATAACTGAGTCACACTCAGTTGACTACAATAAATGGGTGCCATCAACGGTCCTTCCCATGATATGTATTTTGACCACTGGAGACTGTGCGGCTGCACCTTTTAGGGCACATCATTTTGAAGCAGTCCACAAGTATAATTTAAAGACTCAATATTTGCTTGAGAATAAAGTTCTCTACATCTACATAAAATAGTTCTACATCTGGCAAGCATGTGAACATTGGCAATGTCTTTGAACATGGAGCAGGATGGACAGCAAGGCAGAGGAGTATATCAGAGAGCCCCTGAAAAGGGTCAAAACTAATATCTATACTGCTGTGAACCAACACAAATACATATTTGTTGATAAAGCAGGCTGAAACTACCAGGCGAAAACTTGACAGCGTTGGCTCAAAATCATTGTCTATATAAACAGTGGGGCCAAAAAGTATTTAGTCAGCCACCAATTGTGCATGTTCTTTCAATGAAAAAGATGAGAGAGGCCTGTAATTTTTATCACAGGTAAACTTGTGATGAAAAAAACGTATTTGAAAAGAAATCCAGAAAATCACTTAATGAATGTATTCGCAAATTATGGTGGAAAATAAGTATTTGGTCAATAACAAAAGTTTATCTCAATACTTTGTTACATACCCTTTGTTGGCAATGACAGAGGTCAAATGTTTTCTGTAAGTATTCACAAGGTTGTCACACACTGTTGCTGGTATTTTGGCCCATTCCTCCATGCAGATCTCTAGAGCAGTGATGTTTTGGGGCTATTGCTGGGCAACACAGACTTTCAACTCCCTCCAAAGATCTTCTATGGGTTTGAGATCTGGAGACTGGCTAGGCCACTCCAGGACCCTGAAATGCTTCTTACGAAGCCACTCGGGCGGTGTGTTTGGGATCATTGTCATGCTGAATGACCCAGCCACATCTTCAATGCCCTAGCTGATGGAAGGAGGTTTTCACTAAAATTCTCACGATACATGGCCCCATTCATTCCTTCCTTTACACGGATCAGTCGTCCTGTTCCCTTTGCAGATAAACAGCCCCAAAGCATGATGTTTCCACCCCCATGCCTCACAGTAGGTATGGTGTTCTTTTGATGCAACTCAGCATTCTTTGTCCTCCAAACACAAAGTTGAGTTTTTACCAAAAAGTTCTATTTTGGTTTCATCTGACCATATAACATTCTCCCAATCTTCTTCTGGATCATCCAAATGCTCTCTAGCGAACTTCAGACCGGCCTGGACATGTACTGGCTTCAGCAGGGGGACACGTCTGGCACTGCAGGATTTGAGTCCCTGGCGGCGTAGTGTGTTACTGATGGTAGGCTTTGTTACTTTGGTCCCAGCTCTCTGCAGGTCATTCACTAGGTCCCCTGTGTGGTTCTGGGATTTTTGCTCACTTGTGATCATTTTGACCCCACGGGGTGAGATCTTGCGTGGAGCTCCAGATCGAGGGAAGGGGGGGATACTGATAACGAGACCACGCTGGGCAAGACCTCGTGGGGTGAGACCCAATGCTGCAGTTAACTCCCTTGATTCCCATGAAACATCTGAGGAAATCTCCCTTAAGTCATTTGACTGTGTCCTTGAGGTAAGAGACTTGTACTATTTTCCATGACTTTGTACATGACTTTACGCTCACAATGTTTATCTTTGCACAAATGGCACAGGTGTTTTCTCAATGACATTTGTGCAGACACGTTGAGAGTTGTGGCTAGAGTTTTACAATTAAAATACAATAAATGACTATATTATTTATTGATACATCATTTGAACTATGGTTCAAATAATTATGTAAATCGTTTCAAATCGGTGTCACATGTTTTTTTTATTCATTTTCACAGCCGAATACACCAGAGCCTACCAGTCAGGTACTGAGACACCATATAGATCCATCTTTAGAATTGAACATACCGTCCTCTATGTATGTGAGCTTCAACACATATGAAGCTCACAAACACTCACAATCCACATCCTTCTCAATAACACTATATTGTACGGGAGCCTGTGTACAAGTCTCTGTCTTTGTCCTTAGTGTGAAAGGATGAGATTCATCACAGTGAGACCAAGTGAGGAGATCTCCTGCACAACATTGACTTGCAGAGACCTTGAGGTACGAGAAAAGAGCCATAATCCATGTCAGTTCGCCTCTCAGGCCCTCAATTTGATTTTCAGACTCTGTTTCATCAGCACACAGGAAATTAAGGTTTCACCTAAAGAGTTTGTGAGGTATAACCAATATACCACAGCCTAGGTTGTTCTTAGGTATATTGTAACGAAATGCAGTCTCACACACTACGGCTTTCTGCCAAGCCACATTTTCCAGATTTGAACAGTGCTATTTGTTCTTTCAGGAGGCACAGAGCCCAGGGAAAGTGTCTGTTCCTGTACCTGGCCTGGGCGATCCCTCCCATCTTGCGTCTTTGACCCCAGAGGAAACTCAGACCCAGGAAATTGCTATTTTCAAACATGTGAGATAAAAAGAGGATAGATGTGTTGTTGTGGATTGTGGTGACGCTGATATTGAATCCATTTTGCATTGGCTCTAGTAATGGTTGAGGTTAGAATCAGGAAAAGGAAAGATGATCCTGGAACTGTGTAACACAGGGAATCTTCAACCCAGATTGGATTGCCACTGCAACCTGCTACAGCTTTGCGGTAACTGCATGTATGTTTCTCTTCTATTTTAACCCTGAGACAATGACACTTGCTACAGACATCAAGGCTAAGTCAACAGGCATCAATAAAGAACAAACCCCGGCATCAATAAAAAGAAAGCCCAGTCTGAAGAAGAGGTGAGGACAGAAAGACCAATTGTGATTAAAATGTAGATGCTAATGCTAAAATATGAACATTGTCGGTTCATAATGTTTATTTTAATTGAAAAGTGGTAAAATATAGACATCCCCTGGATTCTACACATGACCAGCCAGGCCACCAGAGGGGATCTGGTACATATGATGGTACAGCCAATGCTCCCATGTGACTGGTCTCTTCTATTTTCTTTAAAAGATTCGGTCAATGGCTGCGTCAACTGACATGTATTACATGCAATGGACAGGAGTGACGCACGCACGCATACTCACACATCCACATACATACCACAGGTGCCAAGAACCAGACAGTCAGCCCATGATGACCATCAGCCCGCAGCCTCAACATTTTGAGAGTTGTAGAATACATTTGAAATAATGTTGCAGAACGTTGTCCCCAATTAATGTTCTGAGTCAGTTTGATAATAGTAAGATCATTTTGAAGTGGTATATTTTGTTTACTCATCGAATCAAACAAAGTTGTTATTTCCAAAGATGTTCCCTTTGAAATTATTAAATAAGGTGTAGCAGAGTTGTGCCCACCACAATGTAATTCATATGTGCTGAAATGCAAGCCATGATCTGATATCTGGTCGTTAATTCAGAACTCTGGAGTGAGTTGTCTCCATCCAGTCTCTTTGCAGCTATTGCTCACAGGTGACACTGGGTGCTGGTTTGGTTGACGGTAGCAGGAGGGCCTGTACCCGCTGCACTTCCTTTACAGTCACTTCCTCTACAGTCACTTCCTTTACCGTCGGTGACAATCTGGTAATTTGGCGTTAGTGGACGGTGGGCCTGGCAAACGCTTTGCTTGTGTAGGCTGCATTGTTGCAGAATCACAAAGTGGCCACTGGGGTATCTAATTAGCCTCTACACCAAGGGAGGGCTAACTAACGCCAGTGGGACGAATTTGGCCCGTGAGGCACTTATGTCCACAAAATATTATTAGTTTTTGAGGGGAAGTAAAACAACTCACCAGCCCAATCTGAATGTATTTGAAGATATGTAAAACCTACTGTATTCATGTTTTAATTTCTCAAATTTTCTGGCTTGCAAATTATGTATGATTAACAACTAGTGTGGCCCTCTATTTATTTTCAATATCCTGATGTGGCCCCCAAGACAGTAAGTTTGGCCTCTCCTGCCCTACAATCTTGGTCATTTTCTCTCTCAGCTTTGAGACAAACACACAGATAGGGAGCATGGGGTGGAGGAAGGGGGGTTTGGGTGGGTTTTACAAGCCTACTTGTGGAGATCTGGTTTATGAAATATAGGGTTAGAGTTAGGGCAATACTTACCAGAACCCAGGTCTTCATTAGCACATTGGGTGTCAGGCTTAGAGCTCCATTTGGGAAAGGAATCTATGGCACATTTCATTTTACAGCACAATGAAGTAAAATCACAAAACCACTATGAGCCAGATAGACTGAAACAAATGTAATGTTTAATATTAAATGTTAAACAGAAATAGTAAATACTATGTCACTTACGCATATTTGCTCTACCAAAAGTGTGAAAAGTAATAAGCGCATTTCATAGACTGAAATAATCAAACTGTCATAATCCCTGTAAATCCTGAATTAATTGATTAAGTGGCTCGATACTTTTTCCATGTAGTATAAGTGCATATATATATAGATTCAAAAATATAATATGATAAGGAAAACAAATCTGTAAATTTGAATAACATTTTACACATTTATTTCTCACAATACAATGCTTACAGGTTTTTGATAAGGTTTGCTTCAGATTTGCGAAAATACATTTTATCAACTCTAAATCCAACTGCTCTTACTGGTTAATCACTGAACCATTTGGTAAACCTATAGATTTTAAATAGGTTTGTCAGCCAAGTACTGTAAAATGTATGAACATCCAAATTCCATGTAACACAGATAATGAATACTCATTATTGCTGATTGATTTCACATAGTGGTAACCACAATTGCTCTCAGTATAAAGGAGGGGTGTGAACACGGCCAATGTCTTTCTACATGGAGCAGGACAGACAGGAACCAAAAGGAGGAGGTCCTGGACAAGGGATCCATCAGGGAGGTGGTGGGCATGGGAACTGACATAGAGGTGGGCATGGGAACTGACAGAGGTGGGCATGGCAACTGACATAGAGGTGGGCATGGGAACTGACATAGAGGTGGGCATGGGAACTGACATAGAGGTGGGCATGGGAACTGACATAGAGGTGGGCATGGGAAATGACATAGAGGTGGGCTTGGGAACTGACATAGAGGTGGGCATGGGAAATGACATAGAGGTGGGCATGGGGTCGTCAAAAACGTTGATGGTCAAGGAGAGGGAGGCTGAACTGTTGTCTCTAATGAAGCCATCATCGATGAGGCCTTAGTTGATCCAAATCAAAAACGATCAACTGGCAATTCTATCATCTGAAATTTCTGTCAAGAGAACCAAGTCTGGAAGTTATATTCAATGCTATACAATTACAATTTGAGTACAATACGTTGTAACCCATTCATCAACATGTTACAGTATTCTTCCAGTATGATCTATTGACAGTGTTCTCTGTTCTATGCTTAGAATTGACCAAACCCCCATAGTGATGGCCTTGTGCTGACCGACCAGCAGGAGTGGACAGTGGTGGGAATGGTAAGTGCCAGGAATGATATACAGCTGTCGGAAATAAAGGAGGCAAGGAGAATAATGACACCTTTGCCAATGTAGCATCCATCAGCCTACCAACAGTTGCCCGCCTTTTGAAGAGGCTCCAAGTATCATCAATTGAGAGCTGAGTATGTTTAAGTACTATATACTTTATTACTGTCACTATTTGATGCTTCGTCTACTTCATATTTATATTAGAACTACAATGTAAAAAGTGTAATCTATTTTTTAGAGGGTGATGGTGCTTGATGCTGATGTGAACCATCATAGGTACATTGTTGTTAATGAAGCGGAATTCAACCTTGCCAAAACAAGTGGCCTAAACACATTGCCAAAACATGTTGGCAAAACATGTCGCCAAAACACATTGCCAAAACATTTCGCCTTGGAAGGAACTTCGAACAAAGAGCCTCATCGTGCCTGGACAATGTGGAGGAAACATCTCCATGTGTTCAGCTATCTCTGAAGATGGTGTGGTAGGACATAGGCAATTACTTGGCTCCTATAATACTGCACATTTCATTGTTTCTCATTGAAATGTAGCTGGCATGTCAAGGTGAAGGGATCACCTAAGTAATCGTGTGGGACAATGTTCCACAATGCAGTGGTTCAAGCATGGTTTCTGGCAAATCCCAGATTCATGACCCTCTACCAGTCCCCGTACTTTCCTCAATCCTATTAAGCAATTATTTTCAGTATGGAGATGGAAGGTTTATTATCGTCAACCATGTGGATGATCTACTCTCATTCAGGCCACGGGGGAGGCATGTGAACACATCAATGTAGACCAATGTCAAGCATGGATTTGCTAAGCCGAAAGGTGTATCCCAAGATACATGAACAATGAGGACATCTATTGTGATGTGTCGGGGTCTGTAGGGAGACCGGACTAGTAGAGATTTAAAGAGACCCAAATGCGCAACGAAATGTTAGGGAATATGGTAGGGGCTCGGATGAAGCGAGAGGTGTGAAGGGCTCGCGAACAAGGAGCGGAGACAAAATAAAAGTACGCTCGGATGTAACGAGTGTAGTAGAAGCTCGGATGAGAGAGCAGAGAATTAAGGCTTGGATGGGAAGAGCGGAAAAATCTCTAGGATTCAATAGTGTAAAAATATGCAGCAGGAGCCAAAAAACGTAGCATGTAGCGTAGTTTGAACTGGCGAAGTGGATGTGGAACACAGGAACTTGAAAAGGGACCAGGTGTGCGTATTTGGCTTGTGATTGGTGACTGGGTGCATAGTGACTTGGTGCTTAGAGTTCGGCACACGGCCACTAGAGGGGGTGGTAGGACCGAAGATGAGCTGGGTCAGAGTTGAACCCTGACATGATGTTTATGAGAATCTACAGCCAAATGCTCAAGACAGGCCTGATCCCATGTAATGTATGCTAAATGTTACGTTTTGTTTTCATGTACAGTAGCAGTTAGTACTTTGTTTGACTGTATTTACAGTTACTGTTTACATATGATTATGGAAGGTAAACCTATGTTACTATTATATCTGAAACAAAAACATTTGTTCAACTGCTTGTAGATAATGTCTTTATTGGTTACAACCTGAATACACAAGGTAGACGTTACAGTAAGAAATTGATAGATTATGTAAATGTTGGGTAATGTAACTGTATTGCCTAATTTGACAACTGTTACAATACTGTAGCATATTCATTTTAGCACTTCTTAGAAATATTTGAAACATGTATCTTGCATTCTTTGTGATTAGATGTACTTAGTAGTTATAATGAGTAAACTCATTATGTTGTGGTGATTAAACCATATGTTCTAATAACATTTCACTAAGCTACGTATATTTTGAATCAATGGTTGTGTGTTGGGAGATAAGGCTGAGACTGGCTGTGTCACAAGTGTGGAGTTATGTACTAAAAGTTATGAGGTTTTACCATATACTTGCGATAATAGTACCACAGTGATAAAAAAATAACTGTAAATGACTTGGCTGTCTACTATTTGGGAGAGTGTTTTAGATATGTCTGATTTTAGGATAAATCTCAGAGAAGTTGTTTGAGTTTTTCATTGTTAAAGAGACCTCCCAAACCACTATGTTGTAGTCATATTTACTGGGTACTTTTTATTTATATTGTTAACTCCTAGCATACCTTCGTGCTATAGAGTGTCTTAGATACTTATGGTATACTTAGTAGACTTTTGGGAGTATAGTTGGGAGAATAGTTGGGAGGACATTGAATTATGCTGGTATGTAACTATGTTATGCTTTATTACTTGATTGTAAAAAATGATATTACTTCTAAATGGATTACAATGGCATTAGTTGTACTGAAGTTTGTAGCGCTACTGATAACTACACACATACATCAGTCTAAGCAACTAGACTTGGTATCTTTGAGTCCTGGAATTCGAAGCAGTCTGGAGAGTCCAAGTTTCTGTGTAGCCACAGGAACACATACCATTTTACTGTACAGTTTGTGTTAGACTACCAACACCTTCTGAGCGCTTATGATAACTGACATAAGCACACACACATGTAAATAGTAGCGACCAGACAGGTCATCACTGAGTTCCGGTTGCTACACAATCCCTTGCCCTCTGTACTTGACTGATGAGGTGCATTGAGGATTCAGGTTGGACATATGACCTTTTAAATGTTAGGCTTTTGATGAAAAGAAGAGCTAAGCTATACTAAGGACTTCTAACATGTTATGTAATTAACACTAACGTATATTTACATACAATAAAGAGTCAGCTTATATATTTCTTTATCACTAAGGTTATGTTTTCTTGCATACATTTCCCTAGCTGTTGAAGAGAATAATTTGTGTTATGCCTCTTTCGTCGAGGAACTGTTGTGTCTCCATATGAACCACCATATGATCACATTAAAAGTAGTGTGAGGGGTCAGGGGAATTGAGCGGGGTTATGACGCCCTCACCTGGAGGCCAGCCACGTTACTGGCAGGGCAGAGGGGCACACCTGCACATAATCATGTAATTTGGCCCTGCTGTTATATTTTTAAGGCACTGACTGTGAGAGACGCGAGGAAGGAGTGGAGAGAGAAAGTCAAGACCAAGAAGACTGTGTGGAAAACTAACCTTTTTGTTTGGTAATGGTTGTTCAGATTGCGCAGTTACCGGCTGTGAACGAAAGAAACGTTCAATAAAAGAACCTCTAGCGGCTTTTCACCTAACTCCTGGAAGTCTCTGTGTCTCATTCTTGCTAATTTTGGGGTCTAGTGACCAGGGAAGCCATACACCTGTTCACAGTAGTTTGAATGAAAGTCTCTGGTTTCCTACAGTTGCTTTGAGTACAATTGATTTGAGAAAAGCGAGTTTTGAATGAGACCTCCTTACTGTCCCTCGGTAACCTTCAAATTGGTACGTCTTCAACCACTTTCTTTCCCCCCTTTCTACACACTTGTTATTAAAAGTTTGTAAGAAATGTTCTTGATAAACCTTTTATGCAGTAATTTATCCACTTTGTTTAAACCTCTTACTTTTTTCATTTCATTAATAGATTTACTGTAATTCATACAAATGATCAAATTATTTACTGCTTTTTTATAACTTACCTGTTAAGCAACTTGAAATGCATTTTGCAAGAAATCTGCTGTATAAATAGTTTTATTTATGAATTGGTCATTATTTGACATCTCTCCACCCGTCCAGGGTGGTTTGCATGTCATTTGCCTTGTTAGAAACAAACAAACATTAAGTTATTCTGAGTTCTTATTATTTATGCATTAGTTAAGTATGCTGAAGGGAACCAGGAAAAGGGTCAAATACCAACCCACAGATATCAGAGTGCTGGAGTTAAAGCGGTACTATCCAATGTTCAATTTATGTGTTCAGTTGTTACATTCAGACTGTCAACGCTCACAGGGTTAATAACTAAAATACAAAAAATCCCCAAATGCAAAAACTGTTGTTTATTTATAAAATCAGAGCTCTGTTCCACACACTTAATAAAACTCAAACAGAGATTTTTGCCATACTGGGGTTGTTTTGTTATTGATTTTATAAAATGTTTTTATGAGTCATAAAACAACAAAAAAACAGGCCAAAGACAACAAAAGGCAATGTTTTCCCTGTACAAAGGATGAATGTCTCTTCACCAAGTGTGCAATATGTTTGCTTCTCATAATGGATTGCTGTGAACCAATGTCTACACCCATCCCAAAAACAATTGACTTCAAAGAGGAATGAGTCATGGATCGTCCAGGCAGTTCATGCTCAAGACCCCACCCATGTTGTGGGGTTAAACCAGCTTGGCATAAAAATGTAGGGCAAATGTTCTTCATAGCCAACGTGTCCTACTGCAAGAAAAAGGCCTGCCACCTGTGCCTTCATATCCTGGGAATTCCAACAGATAACATACTGTATCACTGAACCACTTGGTGAAGTTGTGGCAGGACAGGCCAGTCTGCTGCAAAGTAGTGGTCCTCCATCTTATTTTACGAGACGTGTCTCTGTGGTTGTTTCTGACATTTGACACCAGGTTGGCCTTGACCCCAAAATGAAGTGGCGGTTGAGGAACCACTTGTGGATGTATTTCATGCTGAGATTCGTTGGGGCTCGTAGACACTTTAGCTCCAGCTGTGAAGGTTTTGATTCCTGAAGGGAGCTCCTCCACAGCTTGAGGCTGCTTATGGACCCTCTGGTATATGACACAGTTATCAATGACTTTGGTCTTTAGGGGTTGCCCTGTTGCTTACGAGGCACCACTGAGTGAATAGATAGTGGAGAGATTTGGGGCAGTTTGTAGACTGACCTCATTGGGGGCAGCAAAAAGGAGATGTTTGAGGATTTTGCAAGGCACAAGAGAAAACACACAACCAAGGTCAGCGGTGGTGGAAACGGGAGAATGTTCATTCCCTTCACCGTCAGTACCGAGGGGAGCGGTCACCTCAGATACTTTGTTATTCTTGTCCATCTCCAAGACCTGGTTTGATCCACTCATCTTAAGTTGGGCCTCACCAATCTCCTCTGCTTCCCAGCTGATTCCAAAGGGCAGCTGATGCACCATGAACCACAATCTGAGCAGAAATAAAAGCAGGATTACTTGGCTTGTTTTTAAAGCTTGTCAATTACAGGACACTGAATACAACAAACATACAGATTGAAAAAAGGTGTGACACATGGCTGTGTTAGTTTAACAAGTTAGTAATTGAGAAGGCTCTGTTATCCAAAGTAAATTAAAAGATCATGTGTGGTTAAATGTTTTAGCTAAGGGACAGAACATAATTTCAAGTTGCCAGCTTTGGGATTTGTTCTAGCGATCTTTCATATAATGGTTGAACACTAAGCTATCTGCCGCCCCTAGTAAAAGATGGCTGATGACACCATATAACTGCTGGATAGGCGGTTAGTGGAAAGGAGCTTAACAGCTCACCCATGATGTTTAATAGCTGTCAGGTGGGTGAACGACGGTGGCAGACCGTATAGCAGGTACTGGGACGGTGAACTTCACTTACTTAAAGAAAAGTAGAAACTGAACTAAAACAAGAAAGGCTTCACTAGCCAGAACAGAGGCATAGAGCACAAACAATAACCCACAACTGTGTGAGCAAAAACAGTCATCTTAAGTAGGCTCCCCAATCAGAAACAACTGATAACAGTTGTCTCCAATTGGGGAGCACTAAACAGTTCTATGTGGCATTCCCTGGCTGTGAGCCCCAGACACACAAAGATGGCCAGGGGCCCCCAGCCAGGACGTGACAGTAGCTGACTAGGAACCATGTATCAGGCCAAGACGAGGGATAAGACTGTACAGGGGAATCTACCTGGTCCAGGTGAAGGGAGCATGCATGGCTGTCTTTTCCAGGGTCGGGTAGAGGAAAAGGCCTGGGCTGTGTTTATGTGTCTGGGCTCTGTTGTATGTGAATTGTGATGTGCGTAAGAAGTGTGATTTGTGTGCCTGCGAATTGAGTATGAGTATTGATGTCATCCATTACATGTCATAAATGCAATTGGTGTCAAACATTTCAGTACATGTAAGATGACGCAGCCATTGACCAAATCTGTCAGAAAAACTAAAGAGGCCGGATACATGGGAACATTGGCTGTTATCCATCATATGTACCAGATCCCCTCTGGTGGCCTGGCTGGTCATTTGTATAATTCAGGGGATGTCTATCTTTCCCCACTTTTCACCCTCTCACTACTAACAGAAATGTAAAAATCCATTTCAAAAGATGTTTTCCAACAGGCACATTTTCATATTTAGCATGAATGTCCTCTTTGTTTTATTCCCAATTTGTCTTTGTGTACTTACTTCCACCACAGACTGGTTTTGTTCTTTTTTTATCCCTGCTTCTCATTTGCAGCCACTGTTTCTATGGCCTCACTGCCAATGGTCTCACCCACGAGGGTCTCAACCAGCATTGCCTCACTGCCTCCTGAGGGACCTTCCCAGATTGAGGACATAAACAAAGACGTTGGGTGTGGGTAGTGTGTCTTCATATCTATTTGAAGCTCCCATATTCAGAGGAATGTTTAAATACAAAGATCAAACTATATGCTGTCTCAGTACCTGGCTGGTTGGCTCCCATGCCAGTTTGCAGACAGGGACAGGAAGGGTGTGGTTTGCCTGAAATTGGGCTGCCAAACCGATCTAGAGAAAAACAGAATCAAACTTAATGAGATGTTCAGACAGGGCATGTGGGATAAAATTCACAAACTAGTACACCTAGATAGACACATCTAGGCACACACAAATGAACACACAGTGACACGTCTAGACACACACTTACACATTACTAACAAATAACATGTCAAACAATATTTTTTAGTTTACCGGTCCTTCTAGGATGTTCTCCAAAGAAGACTGACCTATTACAATTTAAAATGAGGCAATTATTGTTTGCATGGTAAGCTACCTGTACTCAACTTCTGATAATAATGAGAATATTTATAATGCATTTTATAGACAGTTATGCATGTCATTAAAGGTTGGGGATTTTGTTAAGGTTTGATGTACTATGTACTATGGTTAAATGTTGGGGTTGTTGTTCAGCTTTGATTGACTATGGTTAAATTGGTAACGTTAGAATGAAGTTCACATATGTTGTAAAACACTATCCACAACTCTCAATGTGTCTGCACAATTGTCATTAAGAAAGCACCTGTGCTTCATTAGTGAAGATGTGGGGAGTGAGTCGTGATATGTATTGAAGCTCGCATTTTTAGAGGATTGTTTGAAATTAAAGGGGTTGGTTTAAATCCAAAGATGGATATATATGTTCTCTCGGTACCTGGCTCGAAGGCTCTGGTGTATTCAGCTGTGGAAAAAAAGAAAGCATTCAACACCAATTTGCCCCCAATTACATAACTCATTTGAAATGTTTTTCAAATAATATATCAATAAATAATTTAGGAAATATCATTGAGATAACTAAGACTAACACTGTAAGCGGCTTCAGAACTAATCTTTGGTAGACTTCTCCTTAGATATTAGGACAGAATATGTACAAAGACATGGAAGATGGTACAACACTCTTACCTCAGAGTCACTGTCAAAGGCACTGAGGGAGATTACCTCAGATTTCAACCCACGTGGTCTCGCTGCTCCTGGTCTCACCCCCCATGGTCTCACTGTCTCCTGGGGGACCTTCCCCGATGTAAGACATAAACATAGACTTGCACACGGGACCATTGCAGAATATAGTGTGTCTCAACCAGCATTGCCTCACTGCATCCTGAGGGGCCTTCCCAGATTGAGAACATAAACAGAGATTCAAACTCAGGACCAGTGTAAAATAATGTTATATTGAATAGGATTTGCGTAGGGTGTGTTCATGTGTTTCGAAGCTCACATTTAAGGACAAATACGTATCTATGTGGTGTTTTACTACCTGACTGGTTGTCTCTGGTCTATTCAGCTGGGAAAAAACAGAAAACCTTCAGCGCACATTTGCTTTAAAATACGAAATGTATTTCAAATGTTGTTAAAATAATGTAGGGATTAAACATTTGGGAATTGATTCTACTCACAGGTCCTTCATTGATCTTTTGCAAAGAAGACTGTGAAGATGGATTAAAATTTGAAATGAGATTAGATTCAAATGTATTGTCATTGAACAGTACAAGTACAGCACAACGAAATGCAGTTTGCATCCAACCAGAAGGTCCAAAAGAAGAGCTAGAAGAGAAATGGAAGTGCAGTACAATGTGTGAGGTTAGTCACTTTACCACACACTAAAACCATTTGTGTCAGTTCTGTCATCAGCATTAGGCCATGATATCTTGTTAATTTCACAATAAATATGATAATTTTGCCAAGTAATGTGAGTAAAATATTTCGGGATGGCAAACCCAAACATGACATTGGTCACTAGGTCATGACATGGCTTATCCATGAACAGCAGAAGGGTGGCATGCTCATAGGAATGGCGGTCAGAGACCTTCCACAACCACCATGAACAGCACATTATGGAGCCAGGTCAAGGGTCACGAATCAAGGATTGGCCCAAACCATTCCTGAACAACCTATGAATGGTTGAACCGAACATCACCACACACAAATGAATTGAGGTATGCAGCCACAGCATTGTAAGACCCAGGAAGTGGCTTATGTCCTACCTCCCGATCTTCAGTTATGGTTACATGCAGGACTATGTTTCCCCCATGTTGTCCAGGCACATGGACAGTTATATTGCAATGACACTGTCAGGTTTTGGCCCAGAAGAAGCATGCTTTATCAACAGAGATGTTCTTGGGAGGGCTCACCCCAGTTTGTAGTTTTCATTTGTATTGAACAGCAAGGAAGTGATCTTTTGTGTGTCACACTACCCATGCCAAGGTTGTGAGTTGGAATCAAATCATGAAAGAATGAAGGATGTGAATGTACTTACAGGCCTTCTGTGGGGTTCTGTCTCCAGAGAAATCAGTG
>JACXGK010009252.1:6897-20456 GCA_016801125.1 Novumbra hubbsi
CCCCCCCCCCCCCCACCCAACCGCCTCAGGCTAACTGACCCACCTGCCAGAGGAGCTGCAAGGGGATCTGACACAGCCAGAACCACAGCAGGAGGCCTTTAGGGAAGAAAGATGGCGGGCCAAGCTAAGCGCGGGGCACATTCCTGGACTCGCTAAGGAGTTGGAGAGAATCCCACTACTCCGCGTGTTCTGCTGCGGCCCGACGGAGAAACAGTGAGAGCGCGGTTATAATGCACGGCAGGAGCTGATGTTCCTGGGTACCGTTGTACTTTATAATTGGTATCATCAAACTATCAGGGGAAAAAAGAACTATTGTTATGGCTTCCAATGCTTGTGTGTGTGTTTTGTGAAATACTTTTAGGCCATTGTTCACTGTAACTATTTTTACTGTGGGGAAGAAAAAAATCATTCTTGCTAAATTCCATGATCTGTGGTGTTTTGGATGGAAATGCTTGCACCGATATTTAAGATTAGGGTTATTAGTGTGGCTCATACTTGACAGTGTAACAGTGGTCAGAGCATGTACCCATAATCGAAAGGTTGCTAGATTCTGACATGGGTAAAGATCTCTGAGCAAGGCAGTTAAACTGCACTTGCTCAAAGGTCGAAGCTTAAAATAAGAATGTGGTCTCACTCATAGTTTACAGGTAAAATAAAGGTAAAAATTATACACAGTTTATTATGTTTAAATTTTGGGGGGGCCGTTCCAGTTGGGTTATGAATTCCTCCCGCATCCTAACAAATCTACTAACGATCACTTTGGCTCGCTAGCTGTTGCCGTTACATTCATTTGTTTTGATAACTTTCATAACACTGTTTACACACTTTGTTTTTCACCACAGTGTTTGATTAGAAACTACAGTACTAGTGTTGCATGGAGCGTCAGCTACATGCAAACTCAACCATCCTGGAATTCAGAAGGGTTTCACTTAGTATTGCCTGCATGAGATTATAGTGGCACTTCAGGGACACGCTCACTGGCAGTGATGCTTTGTGTGGGACACACCTGCTATACACCACAGAGTGATTACAGAAATGCTTTAAGGTGCGGCTTCACACGGTAACCTTTGATCTCCACTTATTCAAGGCCAACAGGTAAAACAATCCAATGATAATACAACGGAAGTGGCAGTGGTGTACCTGAGCCTTCCGGGTGTGACATCTCGGTATTATAGGTTATAGACTTCATTTATTAGGAGTGCCCCATTCACTGTGGTTTCCTCAGCTTGTTTTGTCAATGCCCCAAAGATGTCTCTCCTTTGTCGATGTTCACCCTATAAAAGCTCATCCATTACGCTTTGTCAGCATACATTACTTTGTGTCCATATCTCAAAACCGGCCAAGACTGTTTCAAAAACTTTGGTAATTTAGTGGAGCTATATTGCATATGAAAAATGACTATGGTTGTTTAAACATAATAGCAAGATTGGCTCAAGGATTTATAAACCTTTTTTTTTTTTTTTTTTTATTGTAGGCACAGTGTAATTGTCAAGAAATGAGTACATTTGAGCAGTTTCATGGGCCTAGATTGAAATAAAAAGTTCAAAACGTAAAAAAAAAAAAAGAAGGATAAAGATGCTACCATAGGTAAGTAATATGTCTAGGATAATACCTTTGTCTCGTAGACAAATATAGTTGTTTTGAAAACGAATGGAGCTAAAGAGAGCAGGAAAAAAATGATATACAAAATATTTTCTTGAACATGGCTGGTCAAATTATAGCATGACGGCTCAAAAGTAAAGTAAAACATCTACTAACAAGCTACAAAGAAGTCCATGCCTACCAGTCAGAACAATATAACTATTATTTGGATAAATTCAGTGGCAATTTGTTTTCCAAACTCCATTGCAGGGGAAATAGAACAAAACATTTTATAATTGTCAAAGGTCCAACAGAGATTTTGCATTTGCAATTCAACATTTTAGAACTTCCTTTCTCAGGAACAGACTTTTCCCATTGCCCGGCTCTGACACTTGATCTGGTAACCTTTTGTTACCTGTTAATGTATGGTAACCTTTTGTGAACTGATAAGGTATGGTAACCTTTTGTTAACTGATAAGGTATGGTAACCTTTTGTTAACTGATAAGGTATGGTAACCTTTTGTTAACTGATAAGGTATGGTAACCTTTTGTTACCTGATAAGGTATGGTAACCTTTTGTTAACTGATAAGGTATGGTAACCTTTTGTTAACTGATAAGGTATGGTAACCTTTTGTTAACTGATAAGGTATGGTAACCTTTTGTTACCTGATAAGGTATGGTAACCTTTTGTTACCTGATAAGGTATGGTAACCTTTTGTTACCTGATAAGGTATGGTAACCTTTTGTTACCTGATAAGGTATGGTAACCTTTTGTTACTTGATAAGGTATGGTAACCTTTTGTTACCTGATAAGGTATGGTAACCTTTTGTTACCTGATAAGGTATGGTAACCTTTTGTTACCTGATAAGGTATGGTAACCTTTTGTTACCTGATAAGGTATGGTAACCTTTTGTTACCTGATAAGGTATGGTAACCTTTTGTTACCTGATAAGGTATGGTAACCGCTGGGCCACTAGTGCAACAGAAACAACCAAAAAACACTACTGGCTACAAGTGCATTTGAATTCAAACGTGCCGCTCCGAAAATATTCATGGTACTGTATATCTTTTTCTTTAGGCACCAGTACACCTCTAGACACTCCTTCCACCATCACACCATAGCACTCAAATAAAAACAACTAGCTCTGACACATATAGACACACACACACAGAGCGAACTCAGGTACGATAAAACACTATCTTCTGCCCCTGGGCTCCTCTGCACGAACAGTCACATGGTTATTCTCCACCAATGCCCAAACTCACACGGCTGATGGAAGAAAAAAAGAAAAAGACTGTAATTGTAAGACAAATTATCTTGGCATTGTGCAAACCGGCCAAACCTTTTAGACTGTGAGGTACCCAATCACATCTGGGACCACTTTTCTCCCAAATTCCAAATTTGCTATCATACCAAATACCACAAAAGGCTGCTATCTTAAAATAGAGGGGGGGCTGTTATAAAAAAAAAAGATTTATTCTATTAAGAAATGCATGAAATATTGTTTGGACAACTGAAGCATTCCTATTGTAACTGAATCTGGCAGTGCAACCTCATGCTACTGAAAATATATACCATGCTTCACTGGGGTTTGCAGTGAAAGGGTCGGTTTCTGAAACTGATATTGTTTATAGAACTCTGCATAGTGTCAAGACACATTATACATCTATCGAAGCCCCCCCACACACACACACACACACACACACACACACACCCCCCCACACACCCCGATTTAAAGACACATTTAGGGATCAGCCAGCTCATAAAATAGCTGATTTGCATGATATCCAATCCAGAATGCATTTCATACATCATAACAATTTTGGAAGAAGGCAAAATCAGAACTCAAAAGTGGAACCCAGTGATTAGAACAAGGGATATAATTAAGTGAATACACAATGTTCTACAGTAGATAAATAGGAGCAAACACAGTGTGATATTTGATTAGAGCTTAGTGGAAAGGAACAATGCTCAGTCAGCATCTAAAAGAACAGCCTCTTCTTCAGCTCCCATGAAGAAGAACGGCAGGGTTTCACAAGCCCCCAGACCTTCCAGTGAGTTCTTACCACCGCCACCACGTCTATTGCCAGTCCAAGCTAAAGCTCACTTAATAATTTAATTGTGATAAAAGCTGATGGCTAGAGATGAGATTCTGGTAGATGAGTCCCATTATCACAAAACTGCCTCTTCCAGGAAATAAAATGCCAACGTCTCCTTCCAGAAAGAGCGCAGTGCTGCAGTCATCTGCCAACACCAACGCCATTTGCAGTTACCTGAGGTTCAATAAACCATGAACTGACGTTCTATATTCCCTTGTAACCCCATATTCCACATCAGGTGATCTGAACTTGTGTCTTCCTTATGGGATCAATGTTTTTTGGTCGTTTCGTGAGAATAACCCAACTGACTGCATCCATTAGACTGCCATTCAATAAAACTACACCAAACATCAACAAAGACTGAGAACAAAAAAAACAGCAAAACCACATAATGATTGACTAAATATCATATATCTACTCATTTCCCAACCTCTCATTATGAGAAAGTATTACCGCACCAAGCAGTGATAAAAACATAGTACACTCAGGAGGAGAAAGCAAATCTTATCCAAATACAAAGGATTGGAATTAATCTGGAGCACGAGGAGAAATTCCCTACACAATGACCAGGCATCTGTTCCCTAACCTGCCTGATTATTTATGTTCAGAGGAACATTTAGTGTTATCTTTGAATGGTTTCCCCTCCTAGTGAAAGGCCCAACCAAACACACCCATGTCTCAGAGAGAGTATCAGTGACAGGCTTAGAGAATCACTCTAGAGAGCTTTAGTACAAGGCTCCACCGTGTCCGTCCACAGGCTATAACGCTGTTCCCCTCTGCTACAGATCAGTGCGTACCGATCCGGGGGCCCACGGGGGGCCCAGGTGCAGCAGCGGCCGCTTGGGACCAGTGGAAACAGACGGTCTTATTAAAAGGAGGTGTAGAGTGTGAAGCTGTGCGTGTCCCTGAGCTCCCTGCTGTGCCGGGGACAGATTGACGGGGTTAAAGACACAGGTATTGGTACCGCTGCTCCTCTGGAAACGCAGCTGGTCAAATTGAGGGAGAGAAGACAGAATTCAAAGAAAGGGGAGATGGGGAGAGAGGGGTTTTCTTGAAACCCAGACAGACTGAAGACCTCCATGAATCTCCCTAGACTCCATTGGGACACAGGATAATATTACTAACATTCACCCCATCACTGTAGGGTCATGAAAAAAGTACACTACCATCATCGTGACCTCATTCATATTCCTGAACAAAAACGCATAAGACATGAAGCAATCGGCATGGGATATCGGTAAGGTAAAACCGGATACCATAATGACATTGAAAACATGACCCAGACAGGCCCGCTGCTCAGTCAGGGCTATGAAATCTATTTGGCAAGCTAACCCTAACCAGGTGACTTGGTCACTTTGCTGGAGCAGGTTGATCGATAAAAATAAATCAGACAACATCATATTGATCCTCCATTTGTTTTTTTTAAATGCGTAAGGGACACCAGAGTGTTTAACTTAAGCTTGGTCGGTATATAGTTCCACAGATAGAAAGCGAAGGAACTGAAAGCAGTCCTGCCCAACTCTGAGGAGACTGCTGGGGACGGCTGTGTGATAGAACTGACCAGGCCTGCCGGGCGGGTGGATGGACGGCGGAGCTGGGCACCGGTCTGGGCGTAGATATGAAGGGGGATTCGCCTCCTATTTGAGAATGCAATGCGTGTCGGATTCCCGTGTCGTTCTGATGCGGCGAGACATTCCGTTGGTCTCCCAAGTGGGTCAACCTTTAAAGAGGCGGGCCAGGCAAGGAGCTGGGGACTGGGCCAGAGCGGGCCGACACGCTGGTTCTCCCAACCAAACAAACCTAAGCCCATTCAACCAAACACAATGTCCTGGACCAGACGAGGAGTGCGCCAGTGCACAGGCAGTATGTACGTGCTGGTCCAAAAATTAGACCACAGATGTTTACATACCTCTCTTTTGCGGGATGGAGTTAAGACATTTTATTTGGACTGGAAACCAACTACATGTGGATATTTGGTAACATAGGGCTTACATTATCGTTGATGGAAGAGAAGGAGAGTTAGGACTACGTGCACTCAGGTTCGAGAGTAGTTGCAATGCTCATGTTTGCCACCGGTCGAATACCTGTATTGGTGGGAAGTACTGTCCAGATGATGGCTGGACCGGCGACACCACTGGAGCGATGACGTCGGGCTGGCCCTCAAGCCACGAGATCTTTAGTGGGTTCGCTGTAAGGCCACCCTCGTTCTTATAGGCCAGTTCCTGGAGAGAAACAAAGAAGTCAGGTTAGACCCAGTGTGACATTATCGGCTAACAGGCATTTCTAAACCCAGCACTACGGACATATTAGCAACTTCCACCTCTGCTCCCCACAGCGCTACAGGTTCTGTTGTGTCAACGAATATGTCAAGTTTAGTGGGTTATAAAACACACATCAGGGTTGAACCCCTCCAAGCAGTGCTGGGTCCCTGAGGGCTGCAGACACAGACAGAGGACCCACAGTCCGACTCCCCAAGGGACAGCAGCCATTCCTTGTGAGGAGAACCACATGTTTCACCAGCGGCCACAACAGAACAGAATCACAAAGTGGCTCTGGATTCAGACGGGCTGAACAATGAGGTGGCTCAGCTCTTCTGTCCTTCTGGTTCACATCAGAGCACAGGGAGGCATGACGATGAGGAGAACATCATCACGTGTTGAAATGTGGGCCTTGGAGTGGGAGAGTGCATTGTGCCCAGTGTAAACCAGATGGTAAATAAGCCTAATCAGGAAAATATGCTGGAAATTGATCAATTTCACTGACTTTTCAATACAAAATGAGATTCAGTTAGATGTGTGCATCATTTATGAAACCAAACAAAGTACTTACAGCTGCTTTGACAGTTTCGAATTCTACCACAGCACTTCCTCTCTTCTTGCTTGATATTAGCACATTTAAAACATTGCCAAACTGAAAAAGAATCCAGAAACAGAGACAATTAGTACATCCTCCCTGGTGGACAGACTTGATACTTTGGACAATTCATCACTTAGTATGGATTAGCATGTTTCAAGTTTTGTCCATTTTGCCTAAAGAACTGCTGCTAATTTGTAAAAAGGTGGAACTTGATCAATTAGTAAAGTGTAAAGAAGAACCCAGGACAAGAACAATGGTAGGAAAGTAAGAAAAAAACAGATTTAAGGAGGATTTAAGGCTTTGCCTTATTGAAGGCAGGCTTGGGAAAGTCAAAGAACAAGACGTTAGGGTTTTTCCCTGAATATACTCAAATAATCGATTTACGGATAATGTTGTAATGAATAAATTGCATTTATGAAGTTTCGTGGGTGATTAGTGGTTTAACGTCATAAAAAAAATCGGGCGTCCTTGCATACAGGTCCAGACCAGTTCTGACATTGCAGAGGTGAGTTATGTCAGAAAAACAGGCGGATACTAGTCTTCTATTATATCCAAGCATGTCAAACCGTATTAACGCCTAAACTACATCATACATGCATAACTTTATTTTACGTTTCAGATTACTTCTAGTAAAAATACAGACTTGGCAAGACAGACGAAGATGACTGTAGAAAATAAGTTTTCAGGATGTTTTCAATAGGGGACAGGTCTGGACTGCAGGCAGGCCAATTTAGCACCCGGACTCTTTCCCCACAGAGCCATGCTGTTGTGATACATGCAGAATGTGGTTTGGCATGGTCTTGCTGAAATAAGCAATGCCTTCCCTGAAAGAGACGTTGTCTGGATGGCAGTGTATGTTGCTTCAAAACCTGTATATTTTGGCAGCAATAATGCTGCCTTCACAGATGTGCAAGTCACCCATGCCATGTACACTGATGCACCCCCATACCATCCCGGATGTGGGCATTTGAATTGTGCACTGATAACAAGCCGGTTGGTACCCTTCCTTTTTAGCCCAAAGGACACAGTGGGAGAAAGAGGTATCAAAAGTACATAAACACCACCCTAACATCCTTTTTAAATAATAAATTTCCCAAAAAAACTTCAGCCTCAGTAAAGTTTTAAAGAAAAACGCCTGGGACATTTCATCATTAACTGCTTCTAGCATGTTCCAAGAATTTGTGTATTCGGACAGCCTTCTGATCTCTGTTTGGTGAGAAAGGCCAATGAGACTTAATGTTCAGAACTTCTGGTATGATCTGACTAACTGTGGCCCTTGTCCAGCTATGACAGTGTACAGACAGAGGCCAGGAGTACAGGGGAGGAATAGAACAGCCTGGGTGAACCACTGACCTCTGACACAGAGAAAAATAGAAATTTGGGAGTAGAGACAGGACTTGGACACTGCAGTAGTTGCTGATTCATCTCAGCTGCACTTGTAATTACAGAGAGGCTGTTGGCTAATGAAGTTTGATGGAAACTGGGTTCCTCTGGGTCAAGGACTACAGCAGAGAACGGGGGCGCATGTCACCTGCATCCCCTGGGCCTCTCATTAAACCCACTCAAAAAATGCAAGCTGGATTCCGAGAAACTAATTTCCAGGAATCTGGGTCCATGGGAAAAGGCTAGGAATGCTAAAGGACTCCAAGGACACTGCAAAGTGCGCCAAAAGTGACAAACGGTCTCTGTAGACCCTATATTTTACAAACCAAAATATTATAACAAGTATTTTTTCCCCAAACAGAGCAGATGTAAGAGTCCAAAACACACAGTCCCCTTATTCACACACGGGCGGCAATTCCAAGACAAGCATTACCTGCCATTTAACGGAGGAGCTCGCCATTACAAATAGCAATATGTTGTTTTTGAAATGCAACAACTTCACTTAAGCAAAACCAATAACACTAATGTTCCCACAAATCTTCCACACAGCTTTCCATCCCAATGAGTGAGTGCGTGCGTGCAGAGGGTAAATGCAAAGTGGGACCTTTATTCGGATGTTTGACGTCAGTGACACTCGGTCCTTCCCTATCCTCATTACCTCCCAATCTAAGCACCACCAAAAAGCCCCTTGGCTGGTTGCAGTGTAAGGTGGTACACGGTTGCATGAGAAGAGCACATTTCCTAGCGACTCCCCTGGCACTGCTAAACCCGCCCTTGCAATGGCGTGCACCACTTTAAGACACCACTGCATTGCCCTCAGCACTTTGACTAAAACAACCTTTTATGGGGCTTGTATAAAATAAAAAATAAAACTGTCTAAAACACTGATGTCATGCATAGCACAAATGTGAGAAGGACACCAGGCATGTTACATTACAGAAGATTTGGGGGGAGACGGGTCAATAAAATAGGCTGTAACAGTGTTTCTGCTGATACATTATACACCGAAATAAGAGCATTTCAAAGGAGTCAGGCACAGCTTATTCTAAAACATTTTGGGAGAAACTTTCAGTAATCACTGCATGCCAACTTAAAAGCAATGATGTATTCAATTTCAGTCATGTAATAATATTTGGAGATTTACAATAATGCAACCCACCTTTGATAGCAGACTAAAAAGGAATTCTTGAGAGTAGCCTCCATTGGTGTCATCTTCTTTTTTACACTTCCACTTTAACTGAGGAAAAACAAAGAATAATGAATAAGAGAAAAACATAATAAACCATCCTTGTTGCAGAAAGAACTTAGCACCAACATTTTCCAATTCATAAGTGTAATAAAACGTTGATAGATGTAAACATTAGCACTGAAGTTTAATGTATACACATCAGAAAATAAGTTGATATCTCTTCACAAACATTCACTGGCAATGGGGTTTGAGTTTATCTGTTCCAAGTGTGTCATCTTTCATCTTTGATGATACGCATACATTAAAACTAGGCATGGGGTCAAAGGGCATTGTTCACAGTGAACCTGGTTCCACTCTTGAATTGTACCCATGACTTGAGACCTGCAATCAATCTCCATCCAGCTTAATATGCCAAAGGCCTAGGAGAGATCTACAATGGGCTCTGTTACTCCTGTCCTGAACGGAGACAACAAAGCCTCAGCAAGCGGAAAGAAACCAGGTACATCAGTAAGACACTACTTAGTCTTTTTTCTTGCTTGCTGCAGTCTTACCTTTCAGTTAATAATCCGGCTACATTAGCTTCCACCCGCAGCATAATAATATCACTAATACCATGATAATACACATGACATGGAATACAATGCCCTGTTCCTAGCTAATCCGTATGTCACATTATACATCACTAACCTATCATGGTAAAAAAACATTTACTCTTAGCTGGTGTTAGCAGTTATACAGGGAAATCCACTACAACAGTAGTTTGACAGCAGGCTATAGATATCAGATGTAAAATTACCAGGTCAAGACCATGTAACATCATAACCTGGAACACACACTTGTGGCATGCAGCTAATGTGGGTTATTAAAAGTTAACATACATATGGTATGTTCCTAAGCGACCAAATCATTATTCTGCGTAAAAGTGGTAATGAACGGGACCAAACAAAAAAAAAATATTCTACTACAATCTTTTTTTTTTTTTTTAAACCATGTGGGAAGCCGTTTAAAATATAAAGAAAAATAGAATGCAATGATGTGCAAAGCATTTAAACCTTATATTAAATACAAAATAGTACAAAGACAACACCCAAAATGCTGAAACAAACATTTGTTTATAGTTTTTTTTTATTTGATGTCAGCAACACGTTTCATTAAAGTCAGGACAGGGGCACCAAAAGACTGGAAACGTTGTGTAATGCTAAAAAAATAAACCTGGTGGAATATCACACAACTAAATAACACATTTCAGTTTTGTGCCAAAGAATCCAACCAGACAGGACAAGACAAGAATGGTTTGTAGAAAAAAGCACTGCCGATATAGAAGCAGTTAAAAAAGGTTCAATGTCCTCCAGTAGTTTTATAAATCAGTCTACCTTGAAAGAACATGAAAACAACGGAAAATTATAAAAACTATTCATTTTCAGGGGGAAAATGAATAGTTTATTATTCTGGTTTGGACTGAATGATAAATGACTGATAACATACGCCAAATTAGGCCTGTTATATTAAAGTAATGAGGAACAGAACATGCTGCAGGCCAGAAACAATGCAGATTAAATGTTATAGTTGAACAGATATAGTTGTCACAATGCTCCATATTAAAAGCTGACTAACTGACAGCTGACCAATAATTACTTCTCAGCCCGTTTCCAGCTATCAGATACAACAGGCCTTAAGAGCAATGTATGGAATAATATTACAGTATGTGAATATGATATGTTTAACACTGAATCAAGACCCTCAGTGCCAAGGTTTGTTTTCCTAACTGAACACACAAACTCAGGAGTGATTCTTTGGGGGATACATCGCTCTTGATGGGTATCCGAAATTTTAACAAGATTAAAAATATAAACACATTAGCAAAGGTCCCCAGTGTCCTTTAATAGAAGGGGATTTAGCAGTTTCCTGAGGAAATCTAATAATCCTCTTTTCACATTGCTAAAGCTTCCCTGACAATGGCCAACGAAACACAGACAGAAAATCACAGACTCTGGAGAAGTATATTTGCTCTCCGTTATATTATGTCTTGGTGTCCATCAACCCACTCAAATGAAATACTCTGGAGGTTCAAACTGCTCCTTAGGGGAGGACCAACGGAGGGAGACTTATTCACCCTCCTCTCTTCTTCCATGACCGAGAATCACAACCCGGCAGGAAAATAAACACTGGAACTTACTTTTAATTTTGGCGTCACATTGCTCTTTGACGGTTTTCCGACTGCTGAGTCTGGGGGAGAGGCGAAAGGAAGAGATAAAGTGTGAGAAATACAGAGAGAAAGAAAGGGCACATACGGTAAAACATACTCAAATCCCCCCCCCAGCCAGGATGGAGGACTGAGGGGTAAGATGGTTGGTAGAGGGGGTGAGTCCGGGGGAAAGAAAAATAAAGAGATAAAGTGTGAGAAATACAGAGACAAAAACTGTAAAAGTGGTCAAAACATTCTTGTCCAGCCTTTGGGAGACAAACAGGAACAAGTAGTTTGGCATCATCAGTACTTGGTTGTAAATCTTCCTGCTGTGCTGGCCTCGACCCTGGGCATGTGCTGGTCCACAGGGTGGCCCAGAGGCCGTAAAGGCGTACTTCCAGGAAGGCCTTGCCACAGAGGGTGAATAACGTGCCAGGAGGTCTTGAGAAGATGTGCTAGCCTTGCGTGACTTGGTGTGTAGCTGGGGGTGGGGGGTTATGAGCAGGATAAGATCTCATCTTCTTCCACAACCCGGAGTCCGATCGTCTCCCTTTATTAGGCATTCGGACCATGAATGGTTTCTCATGGCACCAGCCAAGAACAAGCATCCATTTCCCCAAATGTAAATATGATTCTAACAGATGACGTAGCTGTGTGTAAGTCTGTCATTTCTCTATTATGAAGCCAGGTCATTTATTGGCCAACAACAAGAAAATTTCACTTTTATACTAATATTCTAAATATCAGTGTTTCTATGCAACATAACATTGTCAGTCGGGGTATATGGCATTTCTGGCCGGTCTAGAAAGGCTGTCCGCTGTAACATCTGGCCGCCCGGCCACTCGCTGACTTGGGACATGGCTGTCTGGTTCAGTAGACGGGTTTCATCGTGGGACAGATAGACTGCAGCAGCATGGGTGAAAGCCTATCCTTAAACAAGGATGTAACTGAATGCACATTTCGATCCAAACTCTGTGGGTAACAAGACAGTCTATTCAGTGTTGAGTGACAGATGTGGGTGAGCAGGGTACCTGTGGATGTGTGGTTTGATGTGCCCCTTTGGTGGAGCGGAGCCTCTCTCTCCCTCTGGATCTGTTCCTTGATCAACTTCTGTTCCTCCAGCAGCTGCCTGGAGCCTTCCTCTCTCAGACGGGCAATCTGACAAGAAAATGCAGCAGGGTTCAAAACAAGAAGTATCCTTCCCTCAACACCCAGGATCAGTGGTGTCAAAAGAAAACACAAGTGTCATTATGAGTGTGTTATTATAAGAAAAGGTTGATCGGTCTCAGGGACGCCGAGCGCTGAAGGCATTGAATGGGGCACAAATCACGAAAACAGGGACGGGAAGAGCTGTGTTCTGGACCCGACCCGGTGTGTGATATATGGAGTTGGTTAGGGCCACCTCGGGGCTGCGGTTAGGGCCACCTCGGGGCTGCGGTTAGGGCCACCTCGGGGCTGCGGTTAGGGCCACCTCGGGGCTGCGGTTAGGGCCACCTCGGGGCTGCGGTTAGGGCCACCTCGGGGCTGCGGTTAGGGCCACCTCGGGGCTGCGGTTAGGGCCACCTCGGGGCTGCGGTTAGGGCCACCTCGGGGCTAGCGGTCCATGCGTGCAGACGATGGCCGGACACGGCCTAGAACAGGAGAATAGGATGCTGTGGAGCGGTATCGGTACCTCCTCCTCCAGTGATCTGGTGTTCTGGTACTGCTCAGCACTGTGGGCCTCCGCCTGCTTCTCCCTGGCCTCCAAGTCTGTGAATTCAAACCCATATAAACACGGGGTTACACACCGTCACCCTGCTGCTATGACGGTGAGGAGGGTGGGGTTAGATCCAAGCACACGGCATCTGTCCTGGACAGACAGGTGCAACTCCGAAAAAGATCTGTGGGTTTATTATAATCTCTTAATGATAGTGGTTTACTTGTATGTATTGACTAAAGTAACGGTTAGATCTTACACCCTACTGTTCTCCCCCCCCCCTCTACACTCTCTTTGACCGTTTGACCATAGGGTTTAAGAGGGAAGTGTTTTTCTGAGTTCCAGTAGGGTTAGGGTTTAAGAGGGAAGTGTTTCTGAGTTCCAGTATGGTTAGGGTTTAAGAGGGAAGTGTTTCTGAGTTCCAGTAGGGTTAGGGACTAAGGGGGAAGTGTTTCTGAGTTCCAGTAGGGTTAGGGTTTAAGAGGGAAGTGTTTCTGAGTTCCAGTAGGGTTAGGGTTTAAGAGGGAAGTGTTTTTCTGAGTTCCAGTAGGGTTAGGGTTTAAGAGG
>JACXGK010009253.1:0-20208 GCA_016801125.1 Novumbra hubbsi
TCTCAATCTGTCTCACCTCATGTTCATTATTGACCTCTCCACTTCCACCCTCTGTGATGTAGAGCTCTGTGTAGATCTTATTCAGAAGTGTCTGGTTTCCTTGTTTAGCGATACCCTCAAACAAGCATTGAAACTTCTTCTTTAGATTAGATTTGAGATCATGTTGGCAAATCATAGCAAGTTCACCTGAATGAAGAAAAAACAGAATATTGTGTCTTGAAACAATGTCAGTGTAAGGTTAGTATAATAAACTTCTCTGACTTCACAATTATTCAACACATCACAACTAGAAGAGGTCGTTGCTACAATATTATTATTGAGAAAACAGCTACATACAGCCTATAAATGATCCTCATAATGAAACATTCAACAGTATTGAGTATCAACTCTTGATAACTCTTACTTTTCTCCAGTGTGTCAGCAAGCTCCTTCTGGTTCATGTTCCTCAGAACATGCAGTGTGATCTGCAGAGCCCCCTCTTTGGCACTGCTCTCCTTCTTCTGATCTTCAGGATCCACATCTTCCTCATCCTCCCTCTGACTCTCAAATTGTTGTGGGAGATCTGAACTCAGCATTGTTTTGAACCTATTTAACTCTTTCTTCACAAAAAGCACGATATTTTGTTCTAGTAACTGAAAGAGGTAGAGTAACAAAAGTTAACAACAGACTGATTGATTAATATATTATATTAAATGTTATTTTATAATAACTGATGAAGAGTAGACAGCATTTATTTATATCATGTAATCACGTAGGAGAATATGTAAACAGTGTTCTCTGTCTCCTTTTATTATGGACCTCTAACTCAATGCATAGAGATGCTTTTGGGAATAATAATTTAAAGTGAAACGTCCAGCACCTTTTCTCTGGGGCACTTTTTGAGTTCCAGATCCTGATTCATGGCAGATATACAACGTTTCATGGAGAGGGCGGAAGGCCTGACCTACAACAGCAACAGATCTGAGGCAATGCGCCAGGTGAAGGGAGAGGACTGGGGAGTTACTTCCCTGTTAAATTTAGACTTTGCTATTGTGAAGTATTGCAATAAAAAGGCAAGGTTGAGCGGGAAGTAAAAACTAAATTATTTTGTTATTGTATGCAATGTATGTTATTTGCTTTTGTGGGGCTCTTTGAGCCCCAAGAGGAGGGATTATTGAGTTTTTTACAAAATCATGTTATTTTACATTAACCTGATGAAGAGTAAACAACATTTATATAAATCATGCAATCACTTATATATAATTTATAAAACATTTATCTAGGTCACTTGAGCCTAAGGCCTCATATTATTTTTCTAAGCAGTTGATTCATTGACATTTAAATGTTAAGAAAGAGAGGTTGTACAGTTTGTAATGCACAGTTTGGATTCCCCTGTGTGGGTTGGGGTCTGACAGTGAGAGCAGCAGCATAGTGGAGAGGGGAGTTTTACGTCTGAGGAAGAGAACGATATTGCCTGGATAAAGCGCCTATCATGTGCTTATCATGCCACCATTACACAACCAAGTCAGCAGTTGGTCCTTGGGATGGATTCAAGAAGGTTGTGAACCATTGGTGGAGGATCAAAAATGTGCATAGTGAGAAGGACTAAAATTGTTTTATAAGCACTGTATAAAAAAATTGGTTGATCTGTAGACCAGCACGGCTTTATGATCTTAAGAAAGTCGTGAGGATTTTCTGCCACCACAAGATCACAATAATAATAACCAATTCATGAATGATTGACGGATTCACTTACTCAAAGTAAAGACACAAATGTAAAGTACATAAGAGGATCACATACACAGAATATGAAGGAAAGGTCTTTTGGATTTCTCTGGACAGACTGACCACTGAGAATCTCTGTCTCCGATCTCTCCCGTCGGTCTCTGTGGACAAAACATGACATTACAACTACACTTCCAGAGTTTAGGCACACTTACAACAAACTGTTGTATAAAAAACAACATTATCACATTCACACACACAACATTGAAAATGCTCATTAAAAATACAAACACACAAACATATGAACATTGATAATCAAAACATACCCAAACAACAAATCACAAATGGCCAGCATAGACACAAATGAAATTGAATAACATACACAAATCATAGACACTGCTAAAGAGAAAACAATCACAAACACACACTCAAACAACAGAGAGACTACTTATTATAAAATTACACAGGCATATCATAGAGACAACTGATTATCAAACACACACTAACGGAATATACACATCTGATAACAAAACACACCCAATGTATTTGCTTCATTTAATGCATCTTGATAAAATGACATAATAGACACTACTTACAATCAAACACACACACACACAAACAGCATAGACACTACTGAACTCCTGATAGTCAGATCCACCCAAACAACATAGACACTTCTGATTATCAAACTTGCACACGATGCACACGACAGCACTAATGAGTGAGGAACAGAAGGGTTCAATTTAAAAGATCACTGCAAATTGAACTCTTTAGTTTAGTTTGTAGGAAGGTGAACATCTTCCCACAAATGTAATAACTCAGTAATATAATCAAAATCTGCAACAATTACAAGTTTTACAGTTTGCTTCTTACATATCATCTACTAGGTACTGGCCTGCTTTGACTGATCAAGTGTTTGCTCATCATATTTGTTTGTAACGATTGTGGTGAGATAGTGGAAGCAATAGCACGGACCGCAGGTTTAGTGAAAAAGGTTTGTATTCTCTTCTATGAAAAATACTGCAGGTACTGGTTAATAAAACGAACACATACCCCGGAAAAAACTACAAACATAGTACACGGAACTTCTGAGAGGTCGCCTTCACTTATGAGTTACATACAACAATAACCAACACCACCCCTTATTGTGCCTGGGCTTAAATACCACACCCCATTAACCCAGATGGGAAACAGGTGCATGAATGCCCAGTCCGTGTTGTCTTTGGAAGTCGCAAACCCCAAGTTCAATACGACGGCGACTCCGAGCCGCGAACGCCCGGTACTGAATCCTGACTCGGCGTCACTGACTCGGCGTCACATAGTTCAGAGTTTTATTACAAAGTAGAAAATAGCCGGAGAGGCAAAAACTATTTTATAAAAGATTTTTCAACCAATTGTTGTAACCCTATACAAATGTTTCTGTACAAACACCTGCATACAAATAAACTATGCATACGTAGGCAAAGGAATGCTAAGTATTGAATGTCAGTAACAGCTGGATATTATTTATTCTGGGGACATTCCTGGATTCATTGACCAACTTTTTGCATTTCTGTGGCTCTTTGAGCCCTAGAGGAGGTATTATTGACGTTTTTATAAAATCATGTTATTTTACATTAACCAGATGAAGAGTAGACAACATTATTCAGCTAAATTGGTTTTCAGTCAAAGACATCACCAGTGTCACAAGAGAGGACGAATACAGGAAACATACAGCAACAAAATAAACTTCTTGATCCCTTATTTATTTGAGGACCACTTGGAGTCATTCCACTCATCACATTCCTGCATACAACTCTATCCACAGCCCAACAGTGACTGCCAGTTTGCAGCGTTGGCTGACCCGTTGATGAACTTCGGGATATTTCAGTCAGCTACATCCCTTAAACAGGAAATTGTGTGGAGGTATGCTTACCTTCAGAGCATGGGTCAGCAAGGTACATACGGAGACCACGTAACATTGCAAAGAGCCTCTGAACTGTTCAACGTTCAGGTGCTAATCATTTCAACTCTTGGTCCAAATGCAACATCTCTCATAGCATTCAAACATTAACAATGACGATTTGCCCCTTTTAATTCAATGCCATATTGCTGAAGGACATGGAGAGCATTATGTTAGTCTAAGTGGACCAGTTAGCCAGTACATTGACTCAATTCAGCACGCAGAAGAAGAAAGGTTGCCCTGTCGCAGTAGAGCTCCATGTGGTAGACTAAGAGAAGAAGAAGACATTTTTCAAAGAGACCTTTCCAACACTGCTGATCCTAGTGATGTTGAATTCTGTGATAAACATGAGGCCGAACTCACTTATCCTAGTGATGCGCAAGTCTCTGATCGTCATGAGGCCAAACTCTCAGATCCTAGTGATGTGGAAAGCACTGACCGTTATGAGGCCGAACTCTCAGAACCTAGTAATGTGGAACTCACAGATCCTAGTGATGTGGAAGTCTCTGAACGTCATGAGGTCAAACTCTCTGATACTAGTGATGTGGTAGTCTCTATCGTCATGAGACTGAACTCTTCGATCCCAGTGAGGCTGATCACTCCACCTAGTGAGGCTAAAAGGTCTAATGCCACAGAGGCGGAACTTCACAATCAAGGCAATGAAACCTACTGTGATGAAGCAGATGCAGGTCTTTCTAATCATGATTTTGGCATTTCTGTAGAAGCTTCCCCAACAATACCAGATCAAATGATGTCCATGATTATTAGAAAAACCCTTGATTTGGACATGTCTATGATGGGTACATTCAAGGGAGTTTCTCCACAGTTCAGAGAATTAACTTGAAGACACGTTCCCTGAATCTAGCCATCCGTTGCTTGAATGTCTTAATATAGACATTCATCCTGACACATATTTGTGTTACGAAACTATATAAAGCTACTGATCGAAACAGTGGTTTAGCACAACATATAAAATATATTTTTGCAAATAAATATAGGTGGATGTGTCATGTTGCCATCCCGGGACGGGCCCTCCTCTGCTTGCGTGGTGATCCGGTTTTCGACGTCGCTGGCCTTTTAGTCGCCATCGTGTGTGTTTTGTCCTGTTGTCCCCATGTCCTGTGAATGCATCCCTCCTTGATTCCTAACAGGTGCTACCTGTTAACTAGGTATACAAGCCCATGTGTGTCTAGTCTCTGTGTCTGTGATTGTTACTTGTTTTGTGTGATACTAGTTGTTTGCCCAGCACTAGTGTGCCACCCCTTTAATTCTGTGGGTGTTCTTTGATTGTTTCGTGCCCCGAGCATGCTTTTCCTTTTCTCCTTGCGTAGTGGACGTGTAGGCTATACAGTACAAGGAGTTAAATAAACTGAATCCTTGTCACTCACCTCCCTGCGCCTCGGTCCTCCTTACTCCACCATCACAGGATGAAAACTTGGTTGACTATAACACACTTAACTTTTTGGCCCTACAAGGTAAAATATTTATCCTCTTATTTTGTCTTAGAATTGTTTATTTATATATGGGCATATAGTCATTAATCCTTTACTAGCTTTTAATTTTCCTAATTTCCGAGAAAGATGTTGTTATTTCCAAGATTGAATTATGTATGTATGTTCCACATACATATATTTAGTTACAATGTGCAGATATCTTTTTCAAATTGTTCAGTGTAGTTTTCTTGCACTTGTAATAAAACTTGAAAAAATCTGGAATAATTATCATGTGATTTATTAATGATTTGGTTCTAATGCGAGTAAAATAGTCCAATTGAAAGGACAATAATATGTAGGAGAAAAATGTAATTGGCTGGTAAAGACAAAGTTGTAAAACTTGTAAAAGCTGCGGATTTTGATTATATTAGTGATTTATTAAATTTGTAGGAAATTATTAAAATTTTGAAAAATGAAGATTTTCACCTTTTCAGATTTTACATTTTCAGCAAATGTAACAAATTACAGCAAGTGCAATAATTACGTATTATGTTTGTAGTAGGCAACTACTAATACATTTGCAGGAAATGTATTATGTTTGTGGGATTATGACATTAAAAGCTGCAGATGTGTATTACCTTTGTGGTTTACTATGTTTTTGGGACGTTTTTACGTTTGCAGGTCTAACAGTGCCTGTTTACATGGTGTCAGCAAAGTTGACAATCGTTGACCATGATATCATGATATCCTACCTTCGTTCAGTTGAAAAGTCTCTTTCTCTGAACTTCAATGGTTGATCCATAGACCAGTCACTTTTCATGGACACCCAACTGGGTACAGGGTAGGCTGGTCTCTCCTGATGGTTTATCCTTCAACACAAAATAAACAGATTTACCTCTCTCATGCTCACACACACAGCATTAAGGTTCCTGTAATCAAACACACACACACACACATACACACAGCATTGCCACTACTCATAGCCAAAAACACATACGACTTAGAAAATGCTGATAATCAAAGACACACACACACAAACAACATACACAATACTGCTAATCAAACACAAACAAACAATATAGACACTGCTGATAATCAAACACAAACACACACATCCTATACACTATGGATGATCAAACACAAACAAACGACATAGACACTACAATCAAACACACACACACACACACACAGCATTAACACCACTGCACTACTGATAATCAACACACACAAACAATATAGACAATATTGATAATCAAACACACACACAACAAGTATTGACACAACTGATAATCAAACAAACACAAGCAACATAGACACTGCTGATAGTCAAACACCCACACCCACAGCATAGACCCTACTGCACTACTTTTAATCAAACACACACCCAACATAGACACTGCTGATAATCAAACACACACACAAACAGACACACCCAGCATAGACATATTAATTATTAACAGCACACGCACACTATTGATGAACACTATTGATAATGAAAAAACACAAACATCTCAGACACTACTAAATAAATCAAACATTTAATTATTACGTTTGTGGTAGGCAACTACAAATACATTTGCAACAAAAGTATTTCGTTTGTGGGAATATGACATTAAAAGCTGCAGATGTGTTTTATGTTTGTGGGACGTTTTTACGTTTGCGGGTCTAACAGTGCCTGTTTACATGGTGTCAGCTAATGGGGATTCAAATAAACAAATAAGAGACAAAGTTGACAATCGCTGACCATGATATCATGATATCCTACCTTTGTTCAATAGAAAAGTCTCTTTCTCTGAACTTCAATGGTTGATCCATAGACCAGTCACTCTTCATAGACACCCAACTGGGAACAGAGGAGGCTGGTCTCTCCTGATGGTTTAGCCTTCAACACAAAAAAACAGCATTACCTCTTTCATGCTCACACACACAGCATTAAGATTACTGTAATCAAACACACACAAGCACATACACACAGCATTGCCACTACTGATAATCAAACACACAAACGACATTGACAATGCTAATAATCAAAGACAAACAGACACAAACAACATACACAATACTGCTAATCAAACACAAACAAACAATATTGACACTATTGATAATCAAACACACAACCAGCATTGACAAAGCTGATAATCAAACAAAAGTGCACACACACACAGCATAGACACTACTGCACTACTGATAATTAACACACACAAACAATATAGACAATATTGATAATCAAACACAAACACACAACAAGCATTGACACTACTGATAATCAAACAAACACAAACAATATTGACCCTGCTGATAATCAAACACAAACACATACTCACACATCCTATACACTATGGATGATCAAACACAAACAAACGGCATAGACACTACAATCAAACACACACACACACACACAGCATTAACACCACTGCACTACTGATAATCAACACACACAAACAATATAGACAATATTAATAATCAAACACACACACAACAAGTATTGACACAACTGATAATCAAACAAACACAAGCAACATAGACACTGCTGATAATCAAACACAAACACACATCATAAACACTACTGCACTATTGATCATAAAATAGATTGAAACAACATTGACCCTACTGATAATCAAACACACACACCCACAGCTTTGGCATTACTGATTATGAAACACACACACCCTAGACAACATTGCCCTACTGGTAGTCAGAGACATGCGAACAACATACAGACAAAAACACAAATAATCAAACACACACAATGTCAGGGTTTCACCTGACTTGACTTGTTCCGCCTCCACTACACCACCTGGTGGCCTTGAGCGATGTGCTCATCACTGTCACAAACCACCCTGTCATCAATCACACACTCAACGGCTCACACCTGTCCCTCATTAGTTAATCACCATACCTACTTAGGTTCCTGTTTTTCCACGCCCCAGTGTCGATTCAAACTAAGTACTACACCAGTGTTTACAGAACTTGTATTTCGTTATTTGACTGCTGCGTTACCCCCGCAGTTCATGGCCTTCCAGAATTCTGATATATATATATATATATCTCCTTCCGCTACAGTGTGCTATATAGCTTTAGAGATATTCACTGAAGTTGCGCAATTGGGACCCACTCTTCACTCGGTGCCATCGGACCCTTACACACAAACAGACAGGCACATCCAGCATAGACTCTACTAAATATCAACAGAAAACACACAACACAAAAATGTTTGATTTTGAAACAAACACTGACACTGCTAAATAAATCAAACATGCGAAACCCCAAAGACCCTATTGATAATCAAGCAAACACAAACAACATAAACACTGCTGAAAATCAAACATAGACACACAACATACACACTGCTGATAATCAAACAAACACAAACAAAATAGACACTGCTGAAAATCAAACAAACAACATAGACACTGCTGATAATGAAACACACACAAACGCATCATAGACACTCCTGTTTTCCAAATGTCTGTTTATCTATTCATGGAATTTGTGAAGTAGTTTCATAATGTGCTTTATTAGTTGGTCTTCCCATGTGTATTCTTGCAAGTGACAATTGTTGTTGTCTTTTCTGGGAAGGTTTTATCCAAACTTCTTTCGGCATTTTTAGAATGCTAATTTCTGCCTGTCGTGTCTGGCCCTAAGAGACCACTGCAAATTGAACCCTTCGGTTTGTTAGATTCCTTTCCACAACTCAAGTCAGGGGTGATTTCCTTCTTTATTAGCATGAGTCCAACACCTCAAATGGCATGCTTACACAGCAGATGTGGACCGCATTTGACATAGGCATCACATCCTGACTATCATCCATTGCTATTTGATACACTAACTGAATAGTTAAACAGGACGGGGGATGTGTTGGTCATCACTTGGTTTCAACTCTGTGTTGTGTAGCATAGTTTCTCACAGGATCCTCACTCAAAATGAGAACATTTTGATTAAGGAAAGAAAAACTTTTTTGGAAAGGAAAGAAAAAGGCGCAGTGGTCTCTTTATTTTTTCCAGAGCTGTATATACCATGGAAAAAACGTAGGATTCACTTGATGTTACCTTACACGTGGTACATAATTAAGTCTAAAAACATTGTATATATTAATGTCTAAAAACGGTGGTATATTTTCATGATCAGACATAGTTCACATAATGTAAATATTGGCATAAAATGTATGTTCATTGTGACGTTTTTTTTGCATGAAATGTATTCACTTTTTTAAGCAAGAGGGCTTGTTTACATGGGGATTCAAATAAACAAATAAGAGACAAAGTTAACAATTGCTGACCTTAATATCATGATTTCCTACCTTCGTTCAGTAGAAAAGTCTCTTTCTCTGAACTTCAATGGTTGATCCATAGACCAGTCACTCTTCATTGACAGCCAACTGGGTACAGAGGAGGCTGGTCTCTCCTCAAGGTTTATCCTTCAACACAAAAAACCCAGCATTACCTCTCTCATGCCCACTCACACAGCATTAACAGTACTGAAAATCAAACACACAAACAACACAGGCACTACTGATAATCAAACACACACACAAATGATAGACACTACTGAAAATCAAACACGTAAAAACTCACACCCAGGATATACAATATTGAAAGACAAACACAAACCCACCCACACACACTGCATGGACACTACTGCACTCCCCGTTGTTTCTACCTCTGGTACCTCTCCGGAATCCAGCCTGCCACCCCCTATATTACCACACACCTACCTATTGTGAACACTTGCCACCTGATCCCTCATCAGCATCCAGCTATTTCTAACCTGGTTCTTCCCCCTGTCCTCAGCCAGTTCAACGCTGATTACTAGTCGCGTTTGTGCCCCTGCCTGATTAAGGGAGGTGCCTTTTTGGTGTATCTTTCTAGTGAATTGTACTGCTAGTTGCAGTTCTGTTCTTTCAGTCCCTGTTTGTTTTTGCCTTGCTTGTTTCTGTTCCCCCCTGTGTTTTTTCACCCTGCCCATTTCCCATGGTCTGTTTTTTGTGGCCTGACTCCCTGTCTCCCATTACACTCTGCATTACAGGTTGGGGTCCCCTCGGCCCAATACCTGCCGGGCCAGTCCTGACACATACAAGGAATTTCTTATTGGTGCATAACAGTAAACACAGTAAGTGTTATTTACCACTTACTGTGTTATTGGTGTGCAATAAACACAGTAAGTGGTAAATAACACTTACTGTGTTATTGGTGCGTAACGGTAAACACTGTACGTGGTAAATAACACTTACTGTGTTATTGGTGCTTAACAGTAAACACTATATGTGGTAAATAACACCTACTGTGTTACTGGTGCATAACAGTAAACACTGAACGTGGTAAATCAAACAGTAAAAAGAAACTACCTGCCAGAAATGTGCAAAACATTCACGGTTTAAGTTACAGAGTGCAATGTGCAAGACAATAATCCAAACAAGTGCATTATGTAACACGTTAAGTTGGGGGTGGAGGGGGATCAGTGTCAGTGGGGGTCTTCTGACCTTGTTGATGTAGCCAGCTGCAAGTGGTAGAAACTGTCCTTGTGGCATGAGGTATTTGTCCTTTTGGACCGTTGCCCACTGCCGGTTGGGAGTGACTGAAACAGTTTGTGTCCAGGGTGGGAGGGATCAGCCACAATCTTTACAGCGCGCCTCAGGGTTCTGGTGGTGTCCAGGCCCTCGAGGGATGGCAGATTGCAGCCAATCACTTTCTCTGCAGATTGAATGATAAGCTGCAGTCTGCTCTTGTCCTTGGCTGGGGCAGCAGTGTAACATATGGTGATAGAGGAGGAGAAGATGGACTCAATGATGGCTGTGTAGAAGTGCACCATCATTGTCTTTGGCAGCTGCTGCAGTAGGTACATCTTCTGTTGTTCTTTTTATGGTGATGGAGCTGGTGTTGTGTTCCAACTTGAGATCCTGGGTGATGATGATGCCCAGGAAGCAAAAGGAATCAGCAATGATGACTGAGTCACATAGGGTAAAGGGGGTGGGTGGGGCTAGGTTCTTCCTAAAATCCACAACCATCTCCACTGTCTCAGATGTAAGGTTTGATGCTGCTATATTATTGTAGGGGGGAGTAGGGTTAGTTCTTCTTCTCCATTGTAGATCCTTGTAACTCTATGGAATGCACTCTCTAATTGTCCTTGTCTCCGGTTGTGTTTCAACATAAAAGGACATGAAGTCTTGGCCCACACATCCGGACTACCAGGTTCAGAGGACCTTGTCCTGAGCCCTCCTGGTTGTGCTGCAGAACAAGGCGATACCTGACGATTCCACCGGCCACTCTGCTGACCCCCCTCCCAACCCAAATCCAGATAATATCTGACAATTCCAGCTGCCAACCTGCTGACCACCTTCTCAACCTACCCTGGACTGTCCCTGTCCTGCAAATCTGGTCATGCTTCTGACCTAGATTAGGCTTTATAGTCTCTGGACACAGCCCATGTAAATGTATTAATTCCTAAAACATCACCCAGCACAGCAAGAAGAGGTCTGGTCACCCCTTTGAGCCTGGTTCCTCTCTAGGTTTCTTTCTACAATGCTGTTGTGTGGTAAATAGGGTTTCAGGCTTGATGTTTTGTAAGAGAACTTTGTGACAACTGTTGATGTGAAAAAGGATTTATAAATACATTTGAATAAATAATTGATTGATCTTTGGAACATTGATGGTGGTGTCATTCCGTGAACTTCGGGAGCTTGACGGATTGATGGCTGGAGGTGCAGCTGTTGGTTATGGGGAGAAGAGCAGAGGGGAAAGGACGCAGCCTTGAGGGGATGTGTTGCTGATTAACGATGTGTCAGAGACATGTTTTCCCAGATTCGAGTGCAGCCTCCTGTCAGACAGGAAGTCTGTAATCCACCTGCAGGTGGATTCAGGCATGTGCAGCTTGGAGAGCTTGTACTGCATCAAAGATGGAATTATGGTATTAAAAGCAGAGCTGAAATCCACAAACAGGACCCTGGCATAGGTGGTGAGGGAAGTGTACTGAAACTGAGGGGTGGAGTCTCGGGGATGGCATCAGGACTGTCCCATATTCTTTCAAAAGGACAGTAGAACTCATTCAGGTCATTGGCCAGGAGAAAGTAATTAATGGAATATGGGGCTTTAGGCTTGTAGTTGGTGATCTGTCCAAGGCCCCTCCAGACAGAGGCACAGTAGTTAGCTGAGGACGGCTGTTGTAATCTGAGTGCAATCATTTAGCTTCTTTCACCGCCTTGCTGAACACTTTAAATGTGTTCAAAACAACTCTAAGTTGTTTATTGTATGACCTCATATCATAATAAACAGAAAAACTGCATACTTTTTTCAAAAACAGTAAAATATCATCCAGAGTTGTCATTTTGGGGTCCCTGTATCTTGATGGGGGATCACTTCATATAAAAATCTGAGATGAGATTCAAGGTATTCTGGTCAGGATTTGGAAGGCTTCGACTTCACACAAATACACAAGTTCTTTGCAGCAGGCTGTCCCCTACAACGTGGTGAAAACCGCAGGCTTCTATCTTTAACCAATCAGGAGATATGAACAGAAATGTAACGGGTGCACATTTCAACGCAATTCTGCATCAACAAATTACTAAGGAGTCTGGGTTTGTCTGCTCCAACCCCAGTATCTGGTCAGTGAGCAGGCACTGTGCCTCCTGTAAGTTGGCCTACGGTGAAAAGTAAAAAACGTCCAGAATGAATGAAGTAAACTCATGGGTGGAAAACAAAGACCTAAGTGGCTTTTATCCTACCATCACATCTTCAAATATGACTGCACGCATATAAACATAAAAATAACAAGAGACCATTACACAAAAAGGCTGATTATTAACAACACACAGATGTTTGATGTTGTTTGTTGTGCTCAATCAATGTCAGTTGTGCTTAGATATATGGAAGAATGGTATTTCATTTTAAAATGTATTTACTGAGCCATTTATTTTATTTAATATACAGTTGTTGTCCAAAGTTTACATACGCTCTTAAAGAACATGTATGTCAAGGCAGTATGAATTTCTAATAATTACGACAACTCTTATTTTTCTGCGATGGTGTCATTGGAGCACATACTTCTTTGTCACAAAAAACAGTCATGAAATGTGGTTATTTTATGACTATTATGGGTCTTCTGAACATCAAATCTGCTAACAATAGAGCCCACTGCAGGATTTCATGACATCATTATTACAGAGTTAATTATAATAATTATAATATTGCAATATTGTTATAGTTACCCATTCTTTATAAAAGTATTAATACATTGTTCATTATTACTATAACATTATTATATTTATAATCTTACCTTTTAGCTTTGGTTTCATGTTTACCAGCGATACTCATTTTTGAGTCAGTGCACTCTTCACCTCTCTCCCAGGGAAGGCTAATATTAGAGGCAGGGCCTTTCTTATCTCTTCCCAGAAAAATTTTTTAGGCTTTAGTCCATTTCTCTCCCTTCTCTTAAAACCTGTAAACACATCATGGAAAACATTTCCTGGATTAAGATTTAAAGTGAAGGCCACACTTCACGGAAAATAATGACACATTACGTTGAACAAACTACAACACATTACTAACAAACAGGGACTGATCCTGTTTTGACTGTCCTCTTCAACAATATTTTTCTTTGTCAAACATAGACTGAATAACAAAGCTTTAGTTACACTACTTGAAAAATGATAATTAAGAGGGGGTATATTTTTGTATTTATTTATTGTTTTATTATTATAACCACCCTAACTCCTCCTGCAGTTCTTGTACTATGGAGACATGACAGGTATCAAAATGTGCGTCTCATTTCCAATTGTGTTGCTATTTTTTGTGAAAGGGTTTGGAAATATTTACTTTTTTGTGGCAAAAAACATAGCCACACTGGCTGATAGGAAGCTAGCCACACTGAACGTCGGTTGCCTAGCAACTTACGTAAACAAACCTTCCAGAATGAGGCCATGCAAATCGCTGCTGGGTCTGTGGTCCGTTCTTCGAAGCCTGCTAACCCAGTTAGCCAGCTATGATTGTTGACAATTTGTCATGATATTGGATTGTTGGGTTCTTTGACGCTCATCCTAGAGCGTCAAAAGCAAAATGTCCATAATTTTAAGCCTGCTCGAGAAACGTTTTACGCCATTACAGGTACATCATTTTTTTTAAGGAAGGTCATGCCATCATGACCAAGCCAATCAGGATGACTTGTGTCCCCCAGGCTTCCCTAATGTTATAGGTGCCATAGATTGCACACACATCCCCATCAAGGTCCCACCGTGCCCGAATGAAGGGGATTTGTTAACCGAAAGGGGGTTAGAAATAACCTAGCCCCACGCACCCCCATCACCCTGTGTGACTTCCTAGTCACCATTGCAGAGTCCTTCTGCTTCCTGGGCACCATCATCACCCAGGACCTCAAGTGGGAGCAAAACATCACCTCCATTACCAAGAAATCAGAGCAGAGGATGTACTTCCTGCGGCAGCTAAAGAAGTTAAACCTGCCAAAGACAATGATGATGCACTTCTACACAGCCATCATTGAGTCCATCCTCACCAGGGTTGTTTTTGTATTTAGGAGATGGCCAGCTAAGTACTAGGGGATAAACAGGATATAAAATGTCTCCTTCATGCAGCACTAAATTCAATGTACTACAGCTTAACTGAATGTGCACCAATGACTCTAGCAAACTCCCACAATGTATTGTTGCGTACAACAACATTGTCAGGTCCTCTCTAGTCATCTCTATGAGCCTAGAAGTCACAGCATAATGCTCATACAGTGGAATGCTTAAAGTTTATGCACTAGTGAAAGCAAATCAATGTTCCAAATTGTTGCATATCTGGCTATTTATAGTTAATAGATATGACCAAATGGTATAAGCCAAGGAATGTTATCTGACATGAGTCTCAAGTTCTGGCCGATGTCCCAGATGGAACTATAACACAATTCTCAGATTTCCTGTCTATCACAATGTCTGTTTAAACATTAAACAATTCTATGTATAAAAGGTAATGCTAGGGAACAAAACAGTCCAGGGAAGAGGAGTGACTTTTTTCCAAACCAATCTTTGTTGTAATAGGCTCAATGTCTTAATTTGTTTAAATATTTCACTCATACTTTTGCTCAACAGTTGTCACTACTAGTAGTAATAGTTCAGTGATTTAAAAACAAATTATACAGGAAGTGGTAGCTGATTACCAATACCTGAAATGTCATGTATGGACATTCAACTACAATGAATAACAATTAAATATAAACTAGAAAATGATTTTGAATTTGTCAAGACCTGATACAGTTAGCACCCAGTTAACACAAAAATAAATGCATATTCATTTTGTAACACTCTTCTGGCAGAATTCTTACCTGGTAGCTTGATTTAATCTCCAGTACATTTGAAGTGATTGAGAGTCTTTGTGCTGAGAAGAAAACCTCCTGATGATCTTTGGACACAATAATATCTGGTTAAAGTCTAGTGCCATGAAACCACAGAAGATAATAAAGATAACCGCAGGTCGACCTATGAACAGAACAATACATATTGTCTTCTAAAAAATCATGAATGATGACACAGTATCACCAACTTGAAGGTGCTTGTTATAACTACTACTGAGTTAAAATGGAACAAAATAAAGCTATAAAATCAGAAAAGCTCAACATATTTTCTTTTATATTGGGTCTGGAGACTATGAAATGTGTTCCCCTGTAATGATTTGTTGACCTAGCAGTGAAGGATTTCTCTTAGTACATGTCTGGGTTACAATGCTGTGGATCTGGAGGGGATTGTTTATGGAGAATATCTCTTATTAGGTCTGATGCTACAAGTCGAAAAATGATTGTTTATTGACATGGTAGAGTGAAATTTGTCTTAGTACAGGTCTGAGTTATGATTTTGTGGGTCTGGCTGGATGAATAGGTGGAGGAATACAGCAAGAAACCGACAGGAGTTGTCTGACTTTGACGTTTTAGCCAGCTCAGCCAGGATCTGTGCTGGAAGATTGTGTGTCTCAATGTATCAAGTTCATCAAGATTCAACCACAGGAGGAACTGTTCAGATTTCAGCGACACCATTGTTTAAATATGAGAAGCCGAAGCATAGGGATACTTGTATTGTGCCAGCCTCCACATTGCACAAGCCGGTAAGCCACACGCAAACCACTGTGTCCTCCGTTTTCTAAAAAGATGAATCACCATTCAAACAACACTTTATTCCAGAGAATAGCAGATGACTAAAAACACACTGACTGAGCACATTAAAAGTAGTCAGAATTATTCTATCCCACTAGAATAGACTACTGATGTTGCAGACTTGGACAATTTGCTTGTTAACTTCAGAAATGAATATGATGGTGCAGCTCAGGAGGAACTTCTGATCCAGAACTACAGCCGAGCACAAGTTCCTGAATGCGGCTGTTCAAGAGAACGGGGTAATTTGAAGTGTTTAGGCAAAAGGCAAAAGTGATAACTAATTGGCTTGGGGAACAAAACATCAAAAGATTCATACTGAAGGAGGAAAGGTGGAAAGCAGGAGAGGAAGAGGGAAAAGGAGAGAGAGAACTGGACATTCGAGAAGATGAGAAGGAAAGGATGAGGCAGAGAAGTAGAGAGAAAACAAAGACAGTGGAGGAATAGAGGAGCAGTGAGAAGCAGATGGGGAGAAGAAAAAGTAGAGGACAAGAAAAGGGAGGAAGAAAGGAGAGAGAGAATAGGGGCAGTGTTATAAGCTGCACTCTGTGTGGACTTTAGGATTCCATTCATTTGTGGCAGTCCCATACTTCTCCCCACTAAGGTAGACTGCGCCACACTCAGCATGTGTCAAAAGGCTGGAAAGCATGCTTCAATTCTTCAACTAGACTCTACTGTTCAGTTTTCAGGTCCAGGTGGTGTTTGCAGTGTCCTGACTGAATCTGAAATAGTTGCCGTTACAGAGCTTTTCTAATCCGACAGGCTGCATAACATGTAAAATGTGCTATTCCACTGGGTACACACATCTGGCAACATCTTTTGCCCAGGTGTTCCAATTTGGTTTTATTTCATTTTCATATTGTAGGTTGCCAGCTCACTCTTCTTGAAATTCTCTATCACACCTCTAGGAGCACCAAATGCTTTGTTGATGATACAGTTCTTTATTGCATGGTTGACCACTAATTGGGGCTTATGGCTGCCAAAACGTATTGAGGACCATTCATTCTTGTCCTCTAGCATTTTCACTGCTATCACATCCTGGACATTACTGGGAGCAATCTCAGTCTTGTCAGTATCGTCCTCTATTTATGCTGCAATGTTAGTTTCAGTTCTTCTGTCGTCTAATGGCATGGTGGTGAGGCAGATTGTCAATCCCCAGCCTTCTCCAATGAAATGTCAGGAAACACTCAGCAAGGTCTCTGTGGAAATGATTGTCCAACCATCTGTAGTTGGTGTATCTTGGTCTTCTTGTCTTTTACCATCTCCTTAACCTTCTGGATGGTTTGCTGATTTTTACTCTCTAAGTGCTTTGTGAAGTACTTTCCGGACTAAGTGGCATCCAAATATGTGGATCGTGCCATGTACTCATATTTTTTACCAACTTTTGTACAATGCTATCAGAAAGGGCAGCTGCTGTCTGAAATCATACAATGTGATTTTCTGGATTTTTGTTTTAGATTCCGTCAGATGAGACAAAAATAGAGCTTTTCGGTCTAAACTCCACCCGCCGTGTTTGGAGGAAGAAGAAGGAAGAGTACAACCCCAAGAATACCATCCCAACCGTGAAGCATGGAGGTGGAAACATCATTCTTTGGAGATGCTTTTCTGCAATGGAGACAGGAGGACTGCACCGCAATGAGGAGAGGATGGATGGGGCCATGTATCGCGAGATCTTGGCCAACCACCTCCTTCCCTCAGTCAGAGCATGTGGCTAGATCTTCCAGCATTACAACGAACCGAAAACACACAGCCAGGGCAACTAAGGAGTGCCTCCGTAAGAAGCATCTCAAGGTCCTGGAGTGGCCTAGCCAGTCTCCAGACCTGAGCCCAATAGAAAATCGTTGGAGGGAGCTGAAAGTGTGTATTGGCCAGCGACAGCCTCAAAACCTGAATGATCTGGAGAAGGTCTGTATGGAGGACTGGGCCAAATCCCTGCTGCAGTGTGTGCAAACCTGGTAAAGATCTACAGGAAACATATGATCTCTGTAATTGGAAACAAAGGTTTCTGTACCAAATATTAAGTTCTGCTTTTCTTAAGTATCAAATACTTACAGTGGGGCAAAAAAGTATTTAGTCAGCAACTAATTGTGCAAGTTCTCCCACTGAAAAAGATGAGAGAGGCCTGTCATTTTTATCACAGGTACACTTCAACTACGACAGACAAAATGAGAAAATAAATCCAGAAAATCTAATTGTAGGATTTTGAATGAATTTATTTGCAAAATATGGAGGAAAATAAGTATTTGGTCACCTACAAACAAAGATTTCTGGCTCTCACAGATCTGTAACTTCTCCTCTAAGAGGCTCCTCTGTCCTCCACTAGTTACCTGTATTAATGGCACCTGTTTGAACTTGTTATCAGTATAAAAGACACCTGTCTACAACCTCAAACAGCCACACTCCAAACTCCACTATGGCCAAGACCAAAGAGCTGTCAAAGGACACCAGAAACAAAGTTGTAGACCTGCACCAGGCTGGGAAGACTGAATCTGCAATAGATAAGCAGCTTGGTGTGAGAAAATCAACTGTGGGAGCAATTATTACGAAATGGAAGACATAAAAGACCATTGATAATCTCCCTTGATCTGGGGCTCCACGCAAGATCTCACCCCGTGGGGTCAAAATGATCACAAGAACGGTGAGCTAAAATCCCAGAACCACACGGGGGGACCTAGTGAATGACCTGCAGAGAGCTGGGACCAAAGTAACAAAGCCTACCATCAGTAACACACTATGCCGCCAGGGACTCAAATCCTGCAGTCCCAGACGTGTCCCCCTGCTGAAGCCAGTACATGTCCAGGCCCGTCTGAAGTTTGCTAGAGAGCATTTGGATGATCCAGAAGAAGATTGGGAGAATGTCATATGGTCAGATGAAACCAAAATAGAACTTTTTGGTAAAAACTCAACTCGTCATGTTTGGAGGACAAATAATGCTGAGTTGCATCCAAAGAACACCATCCCTACTGTGAAGCATGGGGGTGGAAACATCATGCTTTGGGGGTGTTTTTCTGCAAAGGGACCAGGACGACTAAAGGACAGAATGAATGGGGCCATGTGTTGTGAGATTTTGAGTGAAAACCTCCTTCCATCAGCTAGGGCATTGAAGATGAAACGTGGCTGGGTTTTTCAGCATGACAATGATCCCAAACACACCGCCTGGGCAACGAAAGAGTGGCTTCGTAAGAAGCATTTCAGGGTCCTGGAGTGGCCTAGCCAGTCTCCAGATCTCAACCCCATAGAAAATCTTTGGAGGGAGTTGAAAGTCTGACCAATAATGCCTCTATATTTGCGTGTTCAGATGTGGTGTGGGAATAAGAATTTCACTTTTGCCATTTAGCTGAAGATGGTTTCAAAATTGCAAGTGTTTGCAGGTTCAGAAACAGCTGACCCACCTGCATCTCACTACTGTATAGGTGTTTTATATGTGTGTGACTGTCATGCCCTGGCTGCGAGCCCCTGGCCATTTCAGGGCAAGACTATTTCTGAGGCGTCTAGCCCTCTTTATGCCGCTGTGGGCTCCCCAGTCAGAGCAGCTGCATTCAGTTGACTCTTGATTGGGGAGCCTACTTAGGTTCAGTTTTCACCACACCCGGTGTGGTTTATTGTTTGTGAATGTCTCAACAGCTCACGGTTTGTCTTTGTTTAATCTTATGTCGAGTGGATACGCTACATGTCTTTGTAAGCTATTTAAGTTCTGTTTTGTTGTTTATCACAGCACCTTTACTTTTGACGTTTACAGTTCGTGTTAGTGTGTCTTTTTGTTCATTGGATTAAATCACCTTTTACTTTACAAAATGTCCGCTTTTGGTTCCGCCGCACAACAACACCGTGACAGAATAAACCACCATAAGGAACCAGCGGCATTCGACGGGCAGCGTTGGGGGAGAGAGCAGTACACCTGGTTGGGGGACTGGGGATCCGACTCTCTCTCCTCTGACGATTCAGGGGCGGAATATGAGGACTGGGATCTTCCATATGATGATCCAGGCTGGGGTGTCA
>JACXGK010009254.1:0-13675 GCA_016801125.1 Novumbra hubbsi
GCCAACTCACATTTGACTCTGATCACACACAGCTCACCCACCCATCGTCCAGGAAACAAACACCCCCCCCCCCCCCCACACCACCACCACCACCCCCGGCACTCAAAGGGGAGTCAAACAGAAGATGAGGGAAGAGTGGAAAGTCGTCATGGTAACTGTGTGCCATAAGTGGGATCAAGCTGTGCATCTTGGTTCTCACAATAATGTGGGAAATGTACCAACAGCATCCTATGATTGGTGGATATTTATGCAGTAAACATTCAGAGGCTTCAATGTATTATCAAGGGAGAGTGAAGGAAACATACTTTCACACTTTCAGGGCACCACCTGATCGAAGAGCTTCTAATGAAGATCTTACGTCCTGCTCTTCCGTGGCTTGGTGGGCGCCATCTTTGAAATGAGCTTCACTTAATAAGATGTCGTGGTTTTTTTCAATGTTTTAATTGCACATTTTACTTTAATATCTCAAAATGTCAAGTTTGATGTTTTCACACTTTTTGATAAGATGCGGAAAAATTATTGATGTTTTTTTACAAGAATGTATGTATTTGTATCCCATGTGTAATGCATTCTTAGGTGGAAAGAATATATATTACTCTCTAGAATAATTCCTTAAGTAGCTATAGAAAGAGAGTGCACACACAGTCTTCCTATTGTCCAAATCTGTGACTCTAAGTGGCCTCAGACCCCATCGACACATCTGTCCATAACTCATTGTTCCAGTTGGTTTGGTTTTTACCCAGGTGTTTTCTAAATAGTTTTATCAATGTATATAGATGGAATTTAGGTCAATTATCCACGTGTCCAAATTGTACAAAAAACTTTCCAGGAAGTGTACTTACTTTTCCACAAGACTGTAGTTATTCTAGCTTCTCAAAGTGTCTATACAGTGTTACTGATAACGCAGCATTTCAGCAAGTCTTTTCAGCAAGATTCATGGAAAATGACTTCTGCATTGTTAAACGGAACAGTGTGGAACAAAGGTTTTCTGCTAAGAGGAACAGAAAGAGAACGTCTGAACCCCAGCGCGTATAAAAACTAATTGCCTATTCATTGCAAGAAGAGCCTTCATCCCGATGGAACGTTTTTGTTAAATGTAACAATTGTGGAATAACAGAGCGACATAGGGGAAGTAATTCAGAGCGATCGGCCAGAACAAAAGGCACATGCGTGAGCGTTGAGATCTTTACTGTTCTTCTTTGTTTTCAGCAGGCTGGCATTCAAGAGCTCCAGCTTTCCATTACCGAGCTACGCATGAAGCTCCATTATGATAATGTACCGGATGGTGTATGTAAATTATGAGCATGTAAAGTTCCAACACCCCTGCACACACTCATGGTATTCAGTGCCAGCTGGAGCTTTATCTCCATAAAGACCATAGGGTGTCCCCCAACCCATCCAGGACTATTCCTTAGTCACCTCTATACCCACACCACCATTCAGCTCAACACCTACACCAATATTCACCTCTACACCACCCTTCACCTCTACACCTACACCACAATTCTCCTCTATACCTACACCACCCGTCACCTCTGCACCTACACCCCCATTCACCTCTACACCACCATTCACCTCTACACAAACATCACCATTCACCTATACACCTACACCACCATTCACCTCTACACATTCACCCCCATTCACCTCTACACCACCATTCACCTCTACGCCACCATTCACCTCTACGCCAACATTGTGAAACAGTTCTCATACTTAAATTACAATTATATGTTCCACATTGCTTGTTTTTTTGCTGTTCTACAAAGAGCATTTTTAGTTTTTTTAAATAGAAATGCAGTAATTGAGCATTAACAACAGAATGATGACAAACAAACCAAAGTTGTTTGGACAAGTTATCTTCTGATTACACTGAGAGATAATATGCATGAAAGGTTTCATATGTTTAAAAGTAGAAGGCAAAGAGAATTATGAACTTATAAATGAATTAAACATGTATCTGACACTGGTCCAATGAGCTATGCCATGCATCGGATGTGTTCTAAGCATAAATTAAAACAACATTAGAAGCAATGTATAACAGATGGCAAATTAACAATTATTTAACTTCATAGAGATTTTCCATAGATGCCTTATGTTATTCTTAAAGCCCTTCAAATGTTTTGTTGGAAAATATGTACTTTTTGTAAGACCATAATTGCGTACAATCCGGATTTAGAATTAATCACATGTAGAAAACATTATTGCACAACAATATAGTGCAGGTGAATAGACCTGACCTAGATTACTAGGCCTACATATCATAAAATGGTGTCTTGTCCTTGACCCCTTCGTAGTGTGGATGCAGAGCATTCAGCATACACACCCAAGGTAAAATATAATTCCTCTGAGGTTTGCATGCAGTCTTTCCTGCAGAAATACTGTCTAGAACTAATGTGCCTTCTGGACTTCAGTGCCTTCACAATTCATGATCTCATATCTTGGGTTTCGGCAAAAGAATAAAATAAATGTAATGCCAATTTTCTAACATGAGCTAAATTGTACGTCTCGGGAAAAATGAAAAGTGATCATGACAGTGAGAAAGAGAAGTGCTGATGCGGCAGTTTGGAGAGATACAGTAGCTGCTCTTAACCCAGAAAGAAGCCAAGTTGAGGGTTTAACATTTCAGGCACTGCTCGATTATATTGATATCCCTGACAATGGAAGAACATAGTGTCCTCAAACTACTGAACAAGAGGAAGCATAAAAATGTACATTTGGTACAATATGTAGAAACCTTTATCACTCAGAGTGCTAGTTTACTGTTTAACCCACCATCTCTCCGGATCTGTGTGCCAGTGATGTGGATGTTTAACAGCCAGTCTGGCTAAACCAAACAGGCGCTGTCAGTTTATGTTCACTGAGCTCCACTCCAATAGATCAAGGTCTACCTACCAGTATCACAAAAGGGAAGGCAGGCATTGTCTTTTGCCAGGTCTTTTGTTTTTTAACTGCTGCTTTCATGGACTTTAATTCAAGGCCCTGTTTGTAGCTCTGACTGTGGTGGGTGGGTCTAACACACCGCTAATTTTGATGCAAGGCAATTGGCAAGGCAGAATGCTTAGTGTAGGTTTGGATTCATGGATGTCATTATTTTGATTAGTTAAAATCCTTGAGAATTTGCAACAACTGCTAGACCTGAAATGTTGTTCACTTCCACACTTTTATCAGGAGCCAAACAACACAAAGGTTTTTTTTTGACAGTACAGTTTGTTTGAAAATATTTTGTCTTAGACCATACATCTAGTCTCCAAACAACTGAGAAAAGCCTTCTTTGCATCAGAATCTGATGCTTGTATAATGAGATATGCACTGCATTGGATGTTTCCTATGTATAAATACCATTTATAACGAAAAGGAAAATACAAATGATTGAACTTGATAGATTAACAGTGTTTTACATAGATGCCTATTTAGTCTTAAAGCAATTTTTTAGTTGCTGATTTTATTTTTCACTTTGATAATGTACTTTTTTGTGTTGATCATTGGCAAAAAGCCCTGATTAAATCCATTTTGATTTCACATTGTGACACAATAAACTGTAGAAAAGTCCAAAGGTGGTGAATACTTTCGAGAGCCACTGTAAAGTCTTGACCAGATTTCGTTGTTTTCGTTGTTTCAACCCTGTCTGCCTCACCCATGTTTTTCTCATGTTGTGTTTCAAAATGGTGCTGTAAATTTCAGGTCTAAAAAACCCAATAATCACAACAGAGAAAGCAAACAGTAGCAACCAATGAGCATTTGCTGAAGTTTATAAAATAATGAAAGAAGACTTTTCAGCAGCTAGCAGTGTGAAAGCTCATCAGTACAGTTTAATTTTGAATTTAGCAGGTTGAGCAAAACTAACTGCTGCAACATCATAAAAGCTCTTTGGCTAATCAAGATCGAAATGCTGTGTGAGCTGTAACCTTGAGTTGAAAACCAATGGAATTACATTAAAGTAACTGGTGAAAATAATTTGAGATAAAGCAAACACATCAAAGCAATCTAATGAAATTAACAATTTTAATTGTTCTACATTTGTTATGTTAATGGCCTGCCAAAGCAAATACCCTTGTGTTGTACTGGTGACTTTGGTTGCTGACCCCTGAAATGGATGGGCTAACATTACATTTATTTAGCTGTAAAATCCATTACCTCTTGGTAAATAGGAAAATAGTATAAAAACATTACACATTTAGAAACTTTAACCTATAAAAAAATGTGTAGTATCACTTGCCTCGAACATGACCCTTGTTTCAGAGATGCAAATAACACCACCTTACTCCACACTGCCAACCTATAACGGGCAAGCAGGTATTTGTTAATGCTGACTTATCAGTTAATTATCAGTTAATGATTCCATTAATTCAGGCTTTTATTAATTTAGACCCTCTGCCGACATTCATTAGCGTGGCCTCTGCAAAAGGATTACTCACAAATCTATGAAGCTTCCCTTAAGTAATTAGAAGGCTTTTTCAAAGCGAGCTGAGTTGTCAGCATTGTGTGAATAAAGAGAAGGCCAAGCCATCTTTAGTCTTAGCATTGTTACCTTCTATTGAAATGTTTGGTTAATTAATTCATGCATTACATGTAGAATAGCCTAAAAGCCATCTGCTGTGGAGTCCTAAAAGCCACTAAACATTTTAAATATATATTTTTTCTCTGGGTCACAAATTGGCTCTCAGAACTAATTCAGAACTAAGTTCTGCCCCAACATGGGCATGTGTAGATCCAATATATGGATGTGTATATCAGACTGGCTGTTTGTGTCATTCATGTGTGTACAAAAAAACACTAACAATCATTTTGTTGTAACCTATAACATGTCTGACTTCTACCGGCCTCAGCACCTGAGCTTAGAGAGGAGGATATGTAGTAGGAAATGTATCATTATGCCAGGCGGTTAAATGGTTATAATATCAAAATGCCTTTATAATGCACGCTGTACCCCTCAAAACGTTGTGTAAGGTCATGTTTGAGATCATTTGTTTTTTGAAAGAACAAGCACATGTATGCAGATGCATTTGTCTGTGCTTAGTCAATGCATTAGATCATGCCAATAAAATAAACTTCTTAAGTTAGGATAGCCCCCCCCCCCCCTCCAGGGACAACTGTTTGCAGTTGTTACCTTCACCAGTGGTCCTCCTCATTTCCTCATACCTTATGTTCCTCGCACCCTTGTTGATCTGGTGGGTCATTGTTTGGGTCCTATTTCTATGGTAACATTGTTCTGTTCATGTCTTGTTTTAGTTTTGTTACGGTTTACTGTTTTCAACCAAAAGTCCTCCCTGTATCCTGTCTTCTACCCACAACATCACAACGCCCTCTGTATATTCCTCTGCTTTACCCAAGTGTCCCGAGCCAATGGTTATTTCAAGAAAATGTAGCATCAGTAGTTCAAATTTGTATTATTTTACATCACCGTATGGTTTATTAGTCAAATCAAAAGGTGCCATTAGTTTTAGTGGTGACTGTAAGTTGGGAGTAGGTCAGATTGGGAGTGAACTTTCTGAGGACACTTACCTGTGGTGTCATTCCATGACAGATGTACAGGATAGGGATGTTGTCTGTGTCAGGACCCTGGTCAAGACACAGGTCATTCCTCAGTGTGTTCTTCAACTGAGAGAGATAGGCGAAGAAAACAAAGGCTTTTTAACCACAATAAACAGGGAGAGGCTGATATGTACAGTAAAGAGGCTGCAGCCATTTCTCTGCGGCTCGTTAATGGGCAATCTGTTTCTGAAAAGTGCTTTTGCCTTTTGCCTGACCAACGGCATTGGTTCATTTGTCTGCCAACAATAAAATGACACAGTGCACAACAGGTCTGTGAGACAAAGAGTTGAGAAATGGAGGCACTTAAGGCTGATTACAGTTTGCCTAGAAGGCGGTAACAATAGATTCAGGTATTGTGTTCTATTATTCTCATTTAAAGGAGGAGAAGTTTGTTTTGTAGCTAGAAAACGGACACAACATTCCTGCTGCATTGTTTTGACAACAAATACAAGAGAAAATACCTAGAGAAAATGCACTTGACTACTCCTCACTGTGTTTTATGTTGTCACACCGCTGATATAAAGTTGTGATTGAGTTGTCATAATAAAGGACTATATGTGCTATTTCAGCATAGTAATTGAATGGAGACAGAAAGTGACCTTTTTGCGTTGTCAAATTGACTGAGGTAACCATTTAAGAAAACAAAGGCTGACAAACATGTAAGTCCCTAGACGGTTAATAACATGCTTCTTGTTTGTCTGAACCCATTTAACAAGAAACAGTCCAGCATCTGCATACCATAAAGAAAGCAGCAACATTACATTTAAATTTTGTATTGGCCAATCACACAGGAGTATAGATCAATATAATTCCTTGTAGACTGTAGATATATTAAAGGTGCAATGCATTTTCTTAAATCTCAATGTCGAATTATTTCTAGGTAAAACATGCCTTACTGTGATTCTTATCGATCCATTAATTCAAACCTACTTCATTTAGGCCATTACACCAAAATGGGGCCAAAAAAACAAAAATCATTTAAACCATTTTGATGCTATTATACTCATAATATAACCCACCCGATAGTCAGTTTATCAGGCCCAACCAGGACCAGGTCTGACCTTTAGAGTTCTTTGGGGCATTGAATTAGTGAAGGTCTCACAACAGGTATCCTGACACACTCACCACTCCATAGGCAACCGTGTCACTGTAGGTCCTCATCTCCGTGTAGATGTTGGCCAGGAACCAGCTGAAGGACTTACATTTCAGTCTGTTCCTCAAAGCCTTCCTCTCAGTCAGGTCCCCTATGTCAATCCCTGAGTTCTAGAAAGATGCAGAGCAACACGGGTTGACCCTTCACACCGTCAGGCCATACTTTCCCTGGTGTCACATGCTCAGGAGGACCGACCACTTTACCTGCAGGGGAATGTTCCAGGCCATGTAAACGTGGTCCTTGTATTCGTCCATCCACACCTCCGCCACCCTCAGCGCATTCCGTCGTACGTGAGCGGTCAGGTCTTGAGTGTAGGGCTTGTGAGCGCGCTCAATATGCGCAATCCGGGAACAGGGAAGAACCTCCACACTCCCCCCACACTGCCACACCTGGAGGTGAACACACAACGGCCCGGATACCGGGATGATTTACAGCCCTGGAAGTGTAGTGTTCAGTAGTTGACACGCGGTTTAAGAGTAGGAGGGAGTCAGTAAATCACTGTAAATTTCTCATGAACCTACTAACTTATGTAGTGGTTCCAGTGGAGGATCCTCAAGAGTTATACACGCACTTATTTGAAATGCAGCTTTTGTTTTATGCGTGGGGTTGAAATCAAAGCAAATGATGTCCGACCATTTGATTCCACAGTAGCAATAGTAAGATGTTTGCACTTTATGCTCTTCTAAATAACTGTAAATGTAAAATGAGTCCCTGGACCATTGTATTGCTCCAACATTTATGGTACGGAAGCTTCCATTGTACAACCCTCTCCAAATAGCTTCTACAAATTAACATATGTTTTAAAGCAATGTTCAGTAATATACTTTACATGGTTATGAGTAGCTATTGTTTAGCATATAATGTGGCTTATCAATCCGTGTGTGTGTGTATGTATATGTGTGTATGAGAGAGAGAAACACCGTCTTCTTTCATCCGCCTACTTTACTCCTGCAGGGTAATTGCCCCCAAGAGCTATTTCTTTTCATTCTCTTTGAGGAAAATCTTTCCGGGGATTATATGAGGCATGTGTCTACTGTTCCCGACCTGAGACAAGTTTATCTGCAGACATCATTACACCTAGCTGCGGAAAGCATGGGAAATGAGGACCCACCAGAGAAACGAAGCAGACATTGTAAGTTCTGAACACTTTTACCTACGCATTTATTGTCATATCATTAACACGCACATTTGTTGTTATATTATTTACATGCATCTTGGTCAGTGACTCAAAATAGAACTTGGTAAACTGAGACTCTGAGGGGGAGTGTCTTAGTATATCTGTTATAAACTTCCCCAGAAAAGGACGGCGTGCTGAGACAAGATGCTAAAAGGACCTAATGAAAGAGAAAGAGCAGTACATATATTCAATCCCCACACAGAGTATAATGAACACCAATACATCAAATGTGTCATTAAAGCATGGACACAACATGTGTTATCAGATACCAGGGAAGAAGCATCTGTAGAACAACTGACAAATTCCATCACTAATTTAGACCCTTGTTATGGGAGGTCTTCCTGAGCAGTGATTTTATTGATGCCCTGTGGACAGGCCACTCCTGATTCGCTCAACAAAATGCCTCATTAACGTAATAACTGACAACAGCACTGATGATCCATGAGGCAACTATCTGTCACCAACAATGTTAGAGACTATATGACTGCCTGTTAGGAAGTTTTTTGCAGGGCAGTTATATATACACAGCTCCAAAAAATTAAGGGAACAAATAATCATCACAGAATAACACCAAGTCAATTAAACTTCAGCGATATCAATCTGTCCTGTTAGGAAGCATAATCGACTGTGAATCCATGTCACATGTTTTGGTGCAAATTAATGTGACCGGATGTTAATTTTATCGAAGCTAATCGAGTACCAAATTCTTTAGGAGTTTTGAGCTGGTACTTAGAGGACATTAAAAAACCAAAGAAGAAGTCATGAGTGTTTATGGTGGTATCTGGACTAAGCAAACAATGAAACAAGCTATGTAAACAGCAACAATGCACGTGTAACATCCACCATGCCTGTGTACCATCCACAATGCATGTGTAACAGCCACAATGCATATGTAACATCCACAATGCACGTGTAACATCCACAATGCACGTGTAACATCCACCTAAAATTAAGAAATAGAATTAATCTGAAAACTAAAATAATTTGCACATCATTTCTAGTGATAACAAATCAATTTGGAAAAAGTGGTGGATATAACATTTTGCAACATAACTCTTACTTGCCCTTGCTTGCCCTGTCCAAAATATTATCACTCCTGAGCTAAACTCCACGGCTACTGTAACATGTAATCTCGTGGAAGTGACAGCTGAAAACACAGCTGCTATGACCCATTATTATCATCTGAACTCCCGGGCAGAAGGAAGGGACTTATTCCTACCCAAGAGAAGGCTGTTGCTTCTCTACTGATGGTGTCAGAACAGACAGCTGCAATGGAAACATGGAGCAAAGATCCACAGACAACCCACTGTGTCTGTCTAGTGGAGGGTGTGTAAATACTTTCCCATAGCAATTTAATGTTGTTTTAGGGTTAGTTTAGGATTTTCAGTATGTCTAGTTGTATTTATGTATATTACTGAGCCACATATCATTTGGACCACTCACCCTGATGCCGAGCTCCACATTCTCTCCACCATAGACCTCCATTCCCTCATCCAATAGGCCAATCTCTTCAAAGAACTTCCTGTCCACCACGAAGCAGCCAATTAGAGCAGGGCTCCTGGTACATTGATGGCAAAAGAAAGAACAGTACATTTTGCACTGTAGTTAAATTAACTACTTTCTAGTACTTGCTAGTGTATTAGTGACGTCTCCCAGTGCTTTGCTGGAAGTTCCTTAAATTAAATGACATGATGAAAATAAGCTTTGACTAATACAAAAAAAGTAATATTGTTTCCCACAACAAGTAATAGCTGTTTAAAACCACCAGACAACAACAACTTAATCACCCGGGTTCACACATTGCTCTACCGTTAAGAAAATGGAAGACAATGCCACAGACACAAAACTGTGTGGATCTCACAATGCAACGGAAACAGTATCTTTGAAATAGTATCGTCTTGGCTGCCAGTGACCTGATAGGGGCGATGTTGTTGTGCTGGGTCCACCACGACTTAGGCGGGTTCAGGTAACGACACCACAGCTCCCAATCGAAGCCCTGGGCGGACAAAGGGTACTCCTCGATCTCGAAAGTGTCATACTTGATGTTGTCAAATGAGGGCGAAACAATGCGGGTCCTGTCTTCCATTATCCTGACCAGAATCGGCTCGGCCCTGTAGGGAAGACACAAGGCGTGGTGGAACATCGTGTGGCTGTGAGATACATTTGTTGTGTTCCTCAATAAAAACAATACGAGAGAAAACCAAAACAACCCTGCATGCATTTTTATAACTTCCATATCGTTCACAGGGAGACTGATGGCAAACACCAGAAAAGATGCCCTGTAAAACAACCCACTGTTGTGAATGGCTGATTTGGGGCTTTCGCCCTGTGGCTATAGGTTCCAGTGTCCTGTGGGACACACAGGATATGCAATCAGTGTCCGGAATGTTAGGTACACCACCACTTTCATGGAATGGATTTCTGGATTGCTGCATAAAGCAGTAGGCTGGGGGTTGAGGTGTTCAGTTACTGATCGATCACATGTTAGAATGCGCAAGAAATTGCCTGGGGGACTTTGAGAGGAGTAACAAGGTGGGTTATAAAGCCTCTGAGAAGGCAAAAACCCACGGGCTCAGTCCTGTGAATGAAGAACTCCTTGTTGACGAGAGATGGTTGAAGGAAAACAGAAGAAATTATACAAGCTAACCTGCGGGCCTCAGGCAGGCCAAAGACAGACAAACAATGGTGCGGTAACAGTGGTGTGTAGAATGGCATCGCAACTCAGCCAGTCCACGTCAAGGATGAGCTACTGTATCAGGCAACCTCACCAGAATCCATTCCTATCAACTAAAAAGCAGTCAGGTCCAAAATAATTGGATCCCTTGGTAAAGGCGATGGAGAACAACTGAATAAGTAATAGAAATATACAGATATATTGCATGCAAACAATACAATTTAAATATATGACTGCTTAGGGACAAAGCTGAAATTTCAAGTCATCTAATTTTTGCATTCAATTTAAGTCTTTTTGATATCTTCATCAGCAGATTAAAAAACTTGCACCTGTATGATGTCAACTCCCAAAGCACTAAATACAGTTGCTAGGATGACTTTAAAGTACAGAGGTCCCAGTGAAAACAATTTTTCAGGTCAGTGCCAAAGCACGAGTAACAAACGCGTTATTTATTTGTACAGAATTAACTAGTAAGGGATTACTTAAATAGAACTTAAAGAACGAACGCGTTTTGTTACTCGTTACCGCTAATGGTATCGTTACCAAAAGTCGTACAACTTTGTAACGTGTTACCCCCGAACACCGCGTAGAAGTAGAGTTATGGGTTGGATTGAGCCCAGACTCATCAGAGATATGGGTGCTGGTTGGTTGTTTTGTCAAGCTGTGGGGAGAATGATTAACAGCCACAAACTCTGTCAGACGAAGGAAGGCCCTGATACACTTAGTTACCATGACAACGGCTTGCATCGCAACTCCAGTCAGCAAGCACCTCAAACCTTTGAGCACTCCTTTACGATCCGATCATGTTATTCTGAAAACCCATCTCTCAGTCTCTCTCTCTCTCTCTCTCTCTCTCTCTGACTCTATCAACATGGTTACGAAACACAGCGCCCTCAATAGTTATTGGGGCACTTTTCCCTACTTTTGGCTCAAAAACATATACATTTTGGATTTCATATCGAACAAATACTATGAGGTTAAAGTATATTTTCTCATCTTTTATTTGTATTTTTGTACATTTTGGTTTTACCATTAACAAATAACAGTTTATAAATACTCCCCCTATTTTAGGGGATCCTCCAAGCACAGAAGAATATAATGTCCACACTAAGCATTAACGTTTAGTATCTGGTCATGTCCTTTGCATGCAATCACTGGGTATTGTGTCTGGTGATACTTGGTCTGTACCCTGCAGTTGGCCTACAGCGCCATGATGATGCAATAAACATGGCCCTTCACTTCATCCTCCAGCACCTGGACCCCTCAGGAACCCATGCCAGGATCCTGTTTGTGGACTTCAACTCTGCTTTTAATACCATCCTTCCAGTTCTGATGCAGGACAAGCTGCCGGTGGATCACTGAATCACTGACTCCCTGTCTGTCAGGAGGCAGTGCGTGAAACTGCGGAAACACGTCTCGGACCCCCCGATTCCTCAGCACCGGTGGGGACGAGACCACATACAAGTAGGAGATTGACCACCTGGAGAACTGGTGCAGACTCAACGCTCTGAAGACAGCGGAGATGGTTGGGGATTTTAGGAAGAACCCAGCCCCACCCACACCCAACACCCTGTGTCCTCAGTCATCATTCCGCTTCCTGGGCACCATCATCACCCAGGACCTCAAGTGGGAGCAAAACACCAGCTGCATCACCAAAAAAGCACAGCAGAGGAAGTACTTCCTGCGGCCGCTGAAGAAGTTCAACCTGCCAAAGACAATGATGGTGCACTTCTACACTGCCATCATTGAGTCCAACCTCCTCCATCACCCTCTGGTACACTGCTGCCACTGCCAAGGACAGGAGCAGACTGCAGCGTATCATTCGATCTGCTGATAGGGTGATTGGCTGCAATCTGCCATCGCTCGAGGACCTGTACCGCAGAGCCTTACCATCCAACGTTAAATTCCACGTGGGCATCAAACAGGGCGACCACAGGGGCACTGGCCGCTCTCCAGCCACTGACCCGGGAGCGAATCAGACCCTCCTGCTTTTCATGCCGGACCACCTTGATGAAGTCTGGCCTCTGGGAGTTGGTTTCCTTCACAAAGTTCTGCAGATTCTCCTTCAGTTCAGCTACATAAACATATATATATATATATATATATAAAAAAGAAGCACATTCACAGACACGTACATCAATGAAACATAAACAGTGACGTTTCAAAGAGTCTGCTTGACCATTGCAATGAATCACAGTAGCTGCCACCTTGTTGCAATTTTAATTATTGTATTTTCTTTATAATAATACTCCTCTAATTTGAACTGTTCTGTGAAGGGCTATAACCGCTTTTTAACGTTGTAACCTTCAATTTCCATGGGCATTTCAGTGGGAAACTATGGAGGGGCTGTGAAAACTCATCTGGAACATTCCCGTCATCAGAAAAGCATCATCTATTTGAGGTGAGTCAGTTCTGCTTTCCCACAAGCTCCATTTGCCACCTGTTTGTTTTATTTACTAGATGGTTGTGTATCGCTATGGCGATGTTGGGTGACGGGGGCATGAACTGTGTTCATCACACGAGTGTTGCCTGAGGCACGTCAGGGGACAATGGCCTTCTGACATGTTCTGTATAACCACTTTGATTATCATAACACAAATTGATTATATGCAGTATTACACAGCAGTGGTGGATTGGATTAATTTTATTGTCATGGGAGGAAATCCCAGCTGTCTCTATGAGACACTCAATGAGGTGCAGAGAGGCAATGAATTAATGATAATAACAATGGTCACAGAGGAACATTCTCCAGCTTCATTTCCACTCAGTAATATTCTGCACCTGGACTATAGCAACCTTGTCCCCAATTGATTTACATTACAGGAACTCCATTCTTTTTTATCCGATAATTCAATACTTAATATCCTTAAAATAAGGATTGGTGAAATAGTCTATTTCATCCATTTTATCCCTTTGCAGGATTCTATTGACCCTCATTTATTTGATTTACTGCATGTTTAGAAAAGGTATGAAGCTCAAACACCATCAGTGTAAAACGGTAAAACCAAGCATTTAAATATGGTTCCTGTGACGTCTGGTGACTGACAAGAACCGGATCAAGGCGCAGGTGTGGTGTACAAGGTTAGTTTATTTGGCGAACCTGAATAATAAGCCTAAACAGGCTGTAATGAGGAAG
>JACXGK010009255.1:0-20343 GCA_016801125.1 Novumbra hubbsi
AGGGAGAAGAGACAATAGGAAGGACAGTGATATCAGCATGTAGAGGACGACAGGGAGAAGAGACAATAGGAAGGACAGTGATATCAGCATGTAGAGGACGACAGGGAGAAGAGACAATAGGAAGGACAGTGATATCAGCATGTAGAGGACGACAGGGAGAAGAGACAATAGGAAGGACAGTGATATCAGCATGTAGAGGCATTGTATTGACAGTAGGCAGGAAATAGCTGTGTTATATTAAGGTGTATTATCAGGGCCAATTTTCTGGTAAGACGATTTAACTAAAACATTTTAGTTACATTGTCACACCCTGGGTGGTAGAAGCAAGGAGTCTACGGCAGGGAGTCTTGGCTACATTGTGGGTTTTTAGTAAGATAAGTTTACATCAGAGGGATGTTCTCCCGGCTGTCAGGACGGAACCTTTTTGGCTACAGACGAATTGTTACACTAGGTGGATTCAGTGGATTCTTATGACAATAAAGATGTCAGAATGTCCTTCTCTCTGATACACACAACCTATAGAGGAGCTGTTTGAAAATGTTTTATGTTTAAAAAAAATAAAAAGATAAAACCTTGGAAAATGTTAAATTACCAGAGAATAAAAAAGCATTGAATGTCAATAGAACCAGGGTTTTTCAAATACTAATCAAAATAGCAAAGAAACTTCAAACTGAGAGCCTCAAAATACAAATGGTTGCTGACGGTTAGTGGCTCATACAACATGGCCTCAACATTTCTCACCAAAATAGATATTTACTATAATGTTTGATGTTGTTCAGATAACAATAGCAAACTTAGAGTGGGCTTACCAGTCAAATTTGTGGAAAATTAATGAACGGCGCTACTAGTGGTGCTGAACCTTCAGTTTGTTATAAAGTAGTAAGAAAAAAATCCCACACATCACCAGATAATGCAGGTCTTAGGCAAAAGAAAGATCCAACAGATCATTAACAAAAATTATTTTCACTGTAATAACCCAAAAAAACTTACAGGTTAGCGATCAACTATTAAATTGCCAGGCTATATAAAACTGGACTACGTCAATTAGTACTAGTGGTGACTTTGAGAGAACATGAAGTAATTCAATTTAGCTGGTACTACATGACATTAAAACATCGCTCTTTCTCTCTGTCTCAGAGTTGTTTGTAAGGTGTTGATACCTCACTACTCCTCCACATATTTAGCCCTACCCTATCAACCATATCTGGGCTGAATCAATGACAGACCCATCACTGTTCTTCAAAGACTGTCTGGTAGTCTCCCTGCCAGCCAGACACTCTTTAGCAGCTAAGTCAAACTAAGAGCTACAGCAAGACTTCAGACACATGGCACAAAGAGCATCCATCCAAATACATCTGTGAAACCAATACTGCTGTATCACTGAAGTTCTATTAGTTCTTGATATTTGGCCACTGAGCCCATTCATTAAAAAAAAGGTGGGCCAAAATATTTTAATTAGCAATAAAGATTTTGAGAACTAATTTCTAAAAGTAATTTGATTAGTGAAGCATAATGACCGTGTTTTGGGAGGTTTGTCATGTTTTTGGGAGTCTCGACTCGATCTCACGCCAAGGTAGCCCTGTCCACCCAGTCAAACCAAGGGTGAAGATGGATAATTTAACAAAGTAGAAATATGCAATTGTTTTTAATTAAGTGCACTGTTTTTTGGTACACACACATATGTACGTCTAAGTGACCAGACGGGTCGTCCCTGAGCTCCAGATTGCTATACAATCAATTGACCTCTGTAGAAACTGAAGTGATGATTTGCATAAGCCATGAAGCAAATTATATTTTAATGCTAGGCTTGTGCTAGGCAACCTTAACTAAGGACTAGCATATTATGACCACATATTTTTAGACTCAGTATGGAGTCAGATTATTAGTTATTAAATAATCAGGAAGGTTAGATTCCCCAGCAGCAATTCTCCTACCTGCATCCTCGGTAGCATTGTAAGTGCTTACTATACTAACATAGTCCAATGTAGCTCACTTGGTCAGAAAATGGCTCTAGTAATGACAGAAAAAAACTCATAAGAACATCTGCAAAATGACTTGCATGTAAATGTAGCAATGTAGCAATATTGCACAGTACAATGTACTGTAACTTCAGCTGGTTTTGAAGCATAATATTTTGTAGGTTTCAGTTAATCCTAGTGTATGACAATATAGCTGACAAGGCCAATCCCAGGCACTTGCAGCATTCAGGCACCCCATACGCATTCACAAAACACATACAAACATGCATGCACATGAACAAATCAGGCTTCCTTTCATCAAACCCATCTACACAGACTCACGTAGACGCAAGCCCGTTGGGCCTGGGACTCACCCAGTGAGGACAACCACAAAGTCCATTACGTTCCAGCCGTTGCGGAGGTACGAGCCTTTGTGAAATGCAAAGCCCAAGGCGATGATCTTAATGCCAGCCTCAAAACAGAATATTCCAATAAAGTAAGGCTCAGTGTCGTCCTAGAAGAGAGACACAGGGGACAAGGGAGAGACAACATTTTGTTAGATGAGAGAGGGTAATGAAGCATGGCAGAAGATAGAGATGGAGAGAGCAAAGGACTGGTTTAGTTTCTTTCACTTTTATAGCCATGATTCTGAGATAAGTTTGACGAACGAAACCTTCTCCTTGTGGATAAATAAAGACAGGGGATAGAAACGTATTCTTCTCAACAGCACCAAGAGTAACCTTGGACATCATTATCAATCAACAAGACTTACAAATGTATCATTACACATTGCAATTACAAGTTTCATTCAAAGTGATTAAAGGCTTTTTGGTCTCCTAAACTGCAAATAGTGATTGAATTCCTGCTTGAAGAAACATTAAAAAAACAAACCAATGTGGTTTTATGAAGATCTTAAACAAAAACCAATGTGCCATTAGGATGACCCTTGCACTTGTTTAAAGCAGTGTTGAATTGGGCACATGACTTGACACTTTTTCCACAGTCATCCTTTAATGTCAGTGGTGGCCTGAGGCACTGACACGCACAAAGCACTAGCAGGGAAATCTCACGCCCTACACTATCCTCTCTCTATGTTATTTTTCATTTGTCTCTTAATAGCTCACCCCCAACCACCAACTCGGGTATCTCAACACCAGTAATATCAAATGAGTTGGGCAGCTGTAAGATCTAACAGACGTAAACCATATATACCTGTTTAATAAATGTTACTGTAACAGGAAATGATACATCAAATGTTAGCGTTTTAATTGATCTGATTTATTGTTCATTTTAATAGTCTTTGACTATTCAGACTGCTCATAGCTGAATCCCTCTGGTCTTACGGATTCCTGTCTACTCTAAAAACAGAAAAAGAGCAAGCAGAACAATGCCATTGTAAAGCTATATTTAATGGGAAGGCCGGACGATCCATCTATAAATGCTTGATGCAGAGTAGACGATGTTAACATCTATAATGTATAGATATAAAATGGCCATGAATAATGAACGCTCCGTCTTAACTATGTGGCAGTAGAAGACCAGAGGGTAAATCACAAGGGACGACATAAGTAAATCCCTGCTGTGGATCTGAAGAGCAACACTTATTGACAAGATTCTGTAATAAGGACTCTCATTTAACAAACACACCTTAATCCATTCAAGACGCTGTTCATTCATAATTAATATCTATTGTTTGCCTAATTACAAGGATGCTTGTACTACATGATTCCACTTGAGGGGATGTGCCGGGGGATATTTATTTATTTCCTGTGCCACTACAACGCACTCTACTGCTGACTATGCATACAGGGATGTCATTGCGAAAAGGGGCAGGTGGCCGCGTTTGAGACAGAGTCATTAACTTTATTTTGCCCATGTCGTTCCAGCAGTGCCTTTTGTGCAGCTCTCTTCACTCTAAGGCGGACTTCCAAGAGTCTCAATATCCTTACGATCACATCTGTGTGCAGAGCACTGATCATTGGTGTCTAAAGACGCTGATTAGAGAGGCAGCTCCACGTTCCCCAGTGGTCACGAGGTAGCCTCTACCGACCTAATTATTTTACGGCGTACGGGACGGACACGTGTTAAATGGCTTGAGTCCACCGGCCTCGTTCTTTTACCGCGTACGGGACGGACACGTGTTAAATGGCTTGAGTCCACCGGCCTCGTTCTTTTACGGCGTACGGGACGGCCACGTGTTAAATGGCTTGACGTGACTGGGCGGAAACCCCACAAGCTATCTAAGCTATGCATGTCAGCGTGCAGGGGAACAGTGGGCCTGAGGAGGGGATCAAAGTCTGCCTGTTGTGGGGCTCAGATGAATAACAGCACGACAGCCGGGAGGCAATGGAGACACACACCCTCATGGTCTGAGGCACTAACCACAGGAGGGGGCTGCTCTCTAAAGGTGTGGGTGACCCAGCGGGTGAAGCCTCTGTGCATAATGACTGGACGAAGGGACACTGGGGCCATCTGGTCAGCCTCATCGCCGAGCTCTACCGGTAGAAGGTTGGGGACGGTTCTCTATTCCTGTTAGCATGCTAACACATCAACTTGACACTCGCTCTCACCGTTAGCGCCGAAAAACGGATGATAAAACTTTAGGCATGGGCAGTAAATCGGAGCGCTAAGTAAAAGCAGAGAGTGAGAGATAAACATAGGGTGTGTTCCAGAAGGCACTGTATTTCTGTTTTGTACATATTCAGGCCACAGGCAACGGGTGTCATTTGGAACGCAACCCTAGTTCCCATGCAAAGAGATGGCTGTTGAAACTTACCAGGCGTTCTGACATGGGGGTCTTGTCGCTGGCTGGTAGATGCTGCTCCAGGGCCAGCACAATGCAGTTGGCAATAATGGTGGCCAGGATCAAGTACTCAAACGGAGTGTACAGGTTAAGGAACACAAGGCATTGCAGAGTATTGTATTAACAGCTAAATCAACTCTAGCTTTGCTTGGCATCTTAGTAGGAACCTCAGGCTAGTTAAAGTTAAATCCGTAGGGGGTCATATAATTATTCCATCAAACCAATTGTCATAGTAAATTAAAAAAACACACGCACATATCCAGACGGTGTAAACGTGGAGTTGCCACCAAGACAGAATGTTTTGACCTATTTGAATATGACTTTTAAGAGATATACATTAACAAGTTGTTGACGCATTGAGGTAATTTAACCAATTAATTACAATTAGCAGTAGTCTCATTTACAGCAATGGATGTGCACACTGTGAGAATTACACATGGCAAGATGGTAAACTAGCTCATCTCACAGAGTAGATTTACAACAATGGACCACGGTTTGCCCAAGTGTGGACAAGACCCTATAGAGCTACTTGGGTTACTAAATCTTTCCAGTTGGGTGACCATTGAAATCCGTTTTCTATGGCTGATTCATTCTACAATCCATTTCTAGGGTTATTCCCTGAGGAGGATGGCTTTGTGTAATAACAAGTCACAGAGGAACGGAAAGGCTTTACAGACCTCATTCACCCATCATTCTCGAGTCTCGAAGCACGCACGCACGCAAAAACCCCAAGCACTACTAATACCTCGCCGATAAGTGGACAAATACAATGTTAGGTAGGAGTCAGGCCTGAGGTCAATATGTTTTAAATTTAGAAAGTATTGTGGTTCTACCCCTTTCATTAATTTCCTTTGTTTATACATTGCCTGAACGTTCATAATAAGTTATCGAGGGCACTGCTAAATATTTAACCACTACGGTGAAGCATTTCACACACGTTGAGTGGTGTTCTCACTGACACCCACACAGCAGATACGAGTTATTGACAGATCTAGCGGTCTGGTTGTGTTCGTCATACGCCCTCCGGCACTTGTGGTTTAAAGCGGCGTGGCAGGGAGAGCATAAGCTAGTTCAGGACCATGGAGAGAGATCGAGCGGCTCCGAAGTCAGAACCAAAAACCTTATACACACTCAGCGCAAGTGGTCTCTAGAAATCTCTACGCGTTCGCCTTACAAAAAATACACATATCGGTGAGCAAGAGCAACAGTTCAAACTACACTGAAAAAAAATCTAACACTACAGCAATATGGAAGACAAGACAGAATAGAGAGAAAGGATGAATAAAAAACAAAGGCTAATTCAAGAGGAAAGCGCAGAGAACGAAAACGACAGTGTGGATTCAATTCACGTTCACTCACAATATGACATGATTTGAAATACAGCAGAATGTTGTCGATAGCACTTGATTATCACAAGCAAACTTTTTTAGAGAAATAACAAGGGGCTGGCACGATTGGTTAATTTTAAAATGTTGCCAACTCACTAAATGACACTAACATTAAAAGACAAGCCAGGAGGCTACACAGTCAGTCAAAAAACTATGCGACAGGTGGATTATGTTAGTTTACGTGCCAATTGTGTATATCCGAATAGACATATACTACTTCTTGTGGAATAATATAATTTTACAGAGCTTCGAAATGGTCACCAAGATAATACGCTTATTTTATTTTTAATTAAAGCTCATATATGCTTATACGTTTTAATTTAATGTTTAAATAAAAGAATAGCACTACACTCCGTTTGTTAACTCTTCACTCATTGTCACATTTCTGAATGATAATCGACCTGTGTTGGTCAAATATAAGAACAGATGTTTTCAAACGCCAATGTGATGTCACCTATTATTTCCCCTTTGATGGTTGGGGAAAGGAAAGGATATGGCCATTCAGTTATTCGCTTAGCATACTTCCTAATGAGATTGTCCTCTCGAAAGATGAATAAGGACCGGTTGACAGTGAAGCAGTTCTGTTTAACAGGGTTGGGATTATATATGGCCATTGTCCTGGCTCTCTGGGCCATCGACTGCTTGTACATCCTTTGGCCGCCTGGAGGACCACCAGCACGGGCGCCCCCTCTGCCTGCGCCCGGCGCACCTCTGCCGGATCCTCCAGATCCATAGCGAGTAGGTAGGTCTTCTGTGAAGCGAGCCATTCTAGAAACCCAATGATCCGACAGTAAAAATCCGAACTGGTGTCAGTGGAAATGGAGAAGAGAAGCATAACAACAAACACACGTAGCCAGACCACAGGTTTGCATTAGACTGGTATGTGTGTGTGGCTTGTGTTTCAAGAAAATACATCGATATTCTTTGGGAAATCCTTTCCTTTTTGTATTTTCACTCCATCGTCAAAGAAATACGAATTGTAAATTAGAAAGTTTGCATTCAGCCGTAAAACAAAATTAAACCTATCGATAAATGATCCAATTAATTCCACATATTACATCCATATCAGCCGGCTCCGCGTAAATCATACAGCAAAGACCGGAAAAGCATCGAAAAGAAAGACGCTGGAGTCTCTTTTCAGTATTAGCAACATCTTGTCAATGTTGAAACAACAGTTGAAAGCAACAGAAAAAAAGTGTTTTATGTCCCCAAGATGAAATAAAAATACATAAAATCGGGTTTGTCTGGCAGAGTAGATTATCGAGTCCTAACACAAAACCATAAACCTATCTGGGGTTGTGTCCTCTCGATTCCCAGTTGATCGCTTGCGGTGTACGATGTAACCAATTCAGAAGACTCCGGTCGGTAACAATCAGATCATGTGACCCAAATTAGCCTATCAGCAAGTAGACCTGGTCAGAAGCGCTCCGCGGATGAGGAAGAGTGGATGCAATTGACCCTTTCTAAGAATACTTTGACTTTAAATGCTACTGATTTACAGGGAATCGCCAATACTCTACATGTTGTAATGTTGTAATGTGAATTCGACCATAAAAAAAAACCGATATGTTTGTTTTATCATTGTAAAACATGACACCATAAAAGCCGATATATCATTACTTCTTATAACGATTATTAAATAATCTATTAAAAAAGTAATATAATTTGGAATAATAAGTGTATCCAGTCGAGGAGGCTTGCATGGATGATCTGCTTTGACATGGGTTGAATCACTTTATTTCCAACAATTAGATGCCTTCTAATTAATTCTGGTTTCAATGAGGAAATATGCATGAAATATTAAACTAAATGCTTCCAACAAACAGCCGGACTTACCTCTGTCAAATCAAATAGGCTCTGTGTCAAATGGGGTAAATGCGGAGGAGTCGGCTGATGCTCACATCAGTGCCGAGAACATAGCTATATTTTTAGCTATTTATTACTGACTCACATCAAACTGAATGGAGACAACCTCCCCCTCAAGCCAGTTGCTGAAGGTTTTCCCTTTAAGTTTTCCTGAGGTTACAACTAGAGACAGTGGATTGGATGACATCGGCCTGGAGGTACTTTCTTTTCAACCATAGTCGCTTCGTCCCCCTGAGCAACACACAATATTTGAGCTGCTTGAATGCCTCCTGGCTTACTGTAGAAGCTTATTCCCCCAGTGGCTCACAGGACGGGTGTATAAAGGCTTGGCATCACCAATACTTAACACCCTCAAGAACAATTATTCCTGTCCTTGAGCAAGACAGTTAACCATAATGTTCCCTAACCGACCACCCAATAATGGAGTCTGCCACCATTTAGAGGTAGATAGAAGAATACAAATCCAATGGAACCTTGTGTGCGGTTGAGAACTAAACTCTATTGCATAATTAAATTAACAGGACATACCCTCTTTTGCTTATAGAAAGAAATGTATTAAAATCATTGGCATAACGGCATGGCATAACAGCGTACAAAAACAAAAGGCACTGACTGTAAATTTAAAAAAAAGTATTATCTCCGACTTAAAGACGGAAAGAGGTTTTGTGTATCCACTGTAATGCCAGTTCAAACATGGAAGGCACAACCATGACCATTCAGCGTTAAAGGCGCTGTTCATAAAAAATACACTATTCTCAGAAAGAAATCTCATCTTGTCTAAAGAACCTGTATTAGACATATCCAAATCTCAATCCAAATTAGGTTAAGGCATGCAACAGGTTGTTTGGAGACAGGAGAATTCAGTGCTCCGTCTGTTTCGATGGGATATAGTTCGTTTTCACTCTCATATTATGTCTTCTAAAAATATATTGGTTTGCCAGAAGGCACATTTCAGCCGGAAGACTTCAGAAGATTGATCATGTGACAAGTGTCTTGGTTGAAGTTACCTGACGATCAGCCAATGACCAATCAAATCAACAGAAGGCGTCAGCCAATAAAATTGGAAGTCCAGCAGTTTTAACTAGATTAAAATGGTGGATGCCATTAACGGTTTGTGATTTAAAGTTTTGTCTCCGAATTATGTATCTTACGCATCGCTACGATCTCTGTACCTTTCATGGGCAAGAGTTAAGTGAGGTTTTGATCCCTCTGGTGGCTGTCATCATGCAATGCAACAGCAAAAAGTGAAATAAAAAATGCCTGTCAATTCGAACTCGAATCTTCATATGCTCTATTGTTTGTTACAAACTTCACAACTGTTGGTATGGCATTGCAGTAGGTTGGAGCAATACGTTTAAGGAGCCAGACAATGAAATGTCGATTAGTTTATTAACTTTACCTTTTAGGCTTGGACCATGGTGTGCTGTTGAGGGCTTTATGTGTATGAATGATGTTATGTTTGCCACATCCCCCGGCAGAAGCAGCTCTCTTGCGAAGGTGAAGGACTGCATCATATTGTAGAGGACCGTCCTTCTGCTCTTTCCATGACTGCTCACTGTTGATGCTGGTGGTCTCGTCCAAGCTCTGACATATCATTGGCTGTGGTTGAGGAAGGCTTTCGGGAGAACGGGCCCAAGAGCTATATTCCGCACCCAAAGTCAACATCCGCCATGTGCCAAATGTGGCAGAACGCATTGCTTTGAGGTTCACAAAGTAAAAAAGCATAATGTCAGCTCAGGGACACATTACTGTTCATCTGTTATTGCATAGCAGGCCTATAGCATACATTTTTCTTCAAATAGAGACAATACATAATCTAAATATTTATGTTGCATCATAAGATGGTGCAGATATTTCTTGGCCTGTCATGTTATTATATCCTGTTTATGGACTTTGTAAAACAGTACTTTGAAAACAACAACAATAATAATAATTTCCTGGTCTGGAGCCAGCCCTGCTAGTTTGAAAGATTCCCATGCAAACTCACATGAGGCATAACAGGGCAACTCTCATCAACTACTCCTTCTTTTGATGTAACAATTTAATCCCTTGGATTGTTTCATAATATTTCATCTGATTACATTTGTTTTACTAAAAATATAACTTAATTTTAAGTAATACAACTCAAAGCAATCACATTTTAAAGTCACCTTCGTCTGCAATTACACCTCTGAATATTCTTGGCTAATTCCTTAGCATAGCGTGCCTGGATTGTGCCACATTTGCTAATTCTTCCTTTGAACTACATTCAAGCCCTGTAAATATATGAGGGGATATCTTGAAGATAAGTATGTACATTTTTAAATAAAATTAAATCAAGTTAGACTCAGTGCACCTAACAAATTAATTGTCTCCTCACCAAGCAACCAGAGTCCTAATAGCTGTCCTTGCCACTTTTGTCTGAAATAACCTCAATAAGACATTTCTTATTACTGTCTACCAATTTCTCTGACATTGACTGGGAAGGTTTTTCCCAGTCCTCTATACAGAATACCTTCAGCTGTGTGATGTTTGAGGGGTTTCTTGCATGCAATAGAATTAAGATCCAGGCTTTGACTTGGCCATTCCAGAACTCTCAATTTCTTTCTTTTTGAGCCATTCTACTGTCTGGAAAATAATTTACAAGTGGAGAAACAACTGCCAACATGCCAGGTCAGGCTGTCCTAGCAAGTTCAGCACAAGAGCAGACCGCAAGATGCTTAAAGAAGTCTCCAACAATCCTAAAATGTCACATTGGAACCTACTATTAGCTCTTGCCACAGTTGATGTCAAAGTACATGCATCTACCGTAAGAAAGAGACTGCACAAGTTTGATTTGCATGGGAGGTATGCAAGGAGGAAACCTTTGCTGAAGGGCAAGACTAAAGTTTGCCAGAGAACACATGAATAAAGACCAGGACATCTGAAACAATGTGCTTGGACAGATGAATTCAAAGTAGAATTGTTTGGGCACAGTAACAGAAGACATGTGTGGCACGAACCAACAACAACAACATTTGAGGACAAGAACATCTTGCCAACTGTAAAGCATGGGGGTGTAAATGTCATGGTTTGGGGCTGCTTTGCTGCAGCAGGGCATGGCCAGTTCACTATCATTGAGTCCACTATGAATCATTCATTGTATCACTGGGTGCTTGATTAATTAGAAGGCATCTAATGTAAGATTATCTGTCTGGAAATTTAATCTAAAGCAGATGAGGACCATGCAACATGACAATGACCCAAAATATTTCAGTAAATCCACAAAGGGATGGCTCAAAAGAAAGGAATGGAGAGTTCTGGAATGGCCAAGTCAAACCCCAGATCTTAATCCTATTGAGATGCTGTGAGGTGATTTAAAACGGGCTGTGCATGCAAGAAACCCCTCAAACATCACACAGTTGAAAAAAGTCTGCATGGAGGAGTGGGGAAAAAACTTTATCCCAGTCAATGTCAAAGACTGCCAAAGAGGGTAATACCAGCTATTGTTCAAATGTTTTAAATGACTGTATACTTTGACAAGATGTAATATTTCATATGGATCTATAAAATACATCTTATTGGCATGTTGAAATGCAACAAATGTATAAAAAATGCCTAATATTTGTAAACAAAATGAAATTACACACAGGTCATGTGTGGTGCCAGAACAAGCTGTAGCATCCTTATAATATAATATATAAAAGAGATTCATACAAATGACCAACAGAGAAAGAATAACTGAAGGAACCATAAACAGATTTGAAAAAACTAAACAAATCATTGGACGACACAAAAGCGAGTGATTCAGAACTAAGAGAGAAAGAGCAGCCAAGACGAATTAGACTTTGCAACTTAAGGATCCTGGTTACGTACCATACACCACAGTTGATCGCCTCTCCATCCATTTGGAGTCATTTGGGGCCCTGTCCATGGCTGGTCCCCCACTTATCATCATTTAAACTCAAACAAAGATAAAACAGCAACAAAAACAAGCTACCAAAATGTTTCATATATAGATTTCAAACGTGTGTTTGCCGGTTTATAAGGAATTCTCTACATGGCACAAGGACTGGCAGCACAAAAGGTTTGGCCCCTAAGGAATGCGGAAAAGCTGCATCCTGCCCTACTAGTTAAGAGCTTTGTTATCAGCACAAATTTCCTCGGTTGAGAAGGACTAAATGCTCCTCTGATTCAATTGTCAACAGGTTTTTTTTCCCCCTCTTACTTTAATCAGGAAGGGAGTAATCATCATCTAGTTCAAAGGACCCGATGATGCAAAGACACTTCCTGATGTGGTTTCTTGAGTTGGTTTCTTTAGTTTGAGTCTAAGCCAGCAAAAAGATCCTTGAGTCTTCAAATATGAAAATATCTGAGCGATAAATCATTCTGAACCCCATTGAATCAACCATTCTTAAAGAATGTGTATTTGGGAACTTGTATGTTAATACGATTTTCGGACTTCTGCAGTTTTACTAATATGGCTAAATTGTGCAGTCTCCCATATTAGATTATAAATTACATTTATGTAAATACGTTACTTAAAAAATCAGCATTCCACTCTCAACATCATGTGACCAATAACAGTTGAACTTGAAATTGAGTCTGAATACACATTGGTTACACACGTGTGGTATGAAAGATAAGGAGTATAATATAGGCTAAACTCAATTATAGTAGGAGAACCATAACACACCAAAATAAAACCCAATAATGAGGTTCATTCAAATACAGGGATAATATTCACTACTCATCATCATCCAGGAAATTGGCTACTTTCTCTGACATGGCTAGGAAATCAACGATCGATGTGATCTTAAAGGAGATCCCTAGAGAAGTTGAGCGTTTTGAAGAGCAAGACAAGGCATTGTGCCCATATGGTAAGGCATGACTCCAACAATTCCAGCTAAATTAACTCAACTGAAGTCAAATTGAATAGGAACCACTGACTGAATTTACATGTAAGCATTAAGGCATTAGAAGTTGTGGTATATGGCCAATATACCAATAGTGATCCTTGAGGAAAACATAATAGAGAAAGGAAATTCACCTTCTAGAATGGCAATGAACCAAAGTTCACAGAGTGAAACGAATGACAAGACAAATTTCCCTGAGTGAACCAGCCAGAACGCTGAACAACATTCCATCTAAAATCTGAGGTATGACTTGAGGAATGAAGCGCATTAAAAAACATTGGAAATAGGAGCGGTCAAATAATGCCAAATCAGGATGCGCAATGTTGTACTGACTCATCCCAGTAGACTAAGCTGCAATTACAACCAATAGTGCTTTCAACAAACTCAGAGGGGTGAGGATTCCCCTTAGAAGTTAAGGATGGTGGGTAGTTAAAATGAATAAAACCCAAATATGGCTGCATGAAACACATAAACAAACATATACTGTATGTTGTCGTCAAGTTCCCCTTATCCCCCAGCACCAGTCCTGTGTGCTCTTACAACATCAATGCTCTGTAAATCAAACCTGGAACTCATTCCATTAGTAGTAAATTTATTGAAAAAGAAAGATAAAACCAATTAGATGGATGTTTCACAGTCTAGAAATATGTAACAGAAAGTAACTTTTTTTCTTCATTTTTATAGGATTTGTATATACCTTTGAAAATGTGCACGAGTTACTACCATAAAAACCACATTTAAAAAGACAAGGGAATAATGTAGGTTTCCAACTACATGAACACAGAGCAAAATTGAAAACAGGCCAACTAGAGTAACTACAGTTACAAAACTGGAGATAGATTTACATGTAAAAAACAAAAAACTGAAACTTGCTTTATTATCTTATTTTACAACTTGTATTCACTGGGTGAAATACAAAATTAACTAAGTAAAATCAAACCATGTCAGCACCATTGCTTGCATCTCACCACACTCAATCCCCCAAGAATTTTGGGAAAATGTGTAATGTTTTCTTTTTTCTTCTACACCGCTTGAAATCTTATAACAATCTAAAAAAAAAGAAAAAAGAATATCCACCTTATTTAATTTTGCTGGTAGATTATGCAAATAACTTTACATATGGAATACAACTGTAAAGCACCAACATCCAACCAAAAACAAACCTGCACTTTATACCTCAATTCCTCTTTACTGTTGGGCCATTTCATTGAAAACGAATGCTCATATACACAGTTCTCCATTTCCAGCAGAGAACAGTAGATTCAAAAAGTATTTGCCCTTTTTTAATTTTCTCAATTATAGCAATTTATTAATACAAACCTAATATTAAATGAAGATAACCTGGGAGAACAATTTGCACAATGTATGCTATGCAATACCGAAATTTACCTGGGTTAAAATGCAATTGCACCCTTATACTCATAACTGGTTGCATCTCCTTTACATGCAATGACAAACTAAAATGCTTCCAGTAATTGTTGATCTGACTCTTAAATTGCCCCACTCCATGTAGAACTGCTTTAACTTTTAAACAATTTATTTTAGTTGTACATTCACAATGCCAAAAGGCAGAAGGAAGAACTTTGGTTAGTAACCATTTACCAAAGACAATAGTATATTTTTCACAAATTTTGGATAATTGAGATAAGGAGCGTCATTTTATACATACCATGCTATTTGATCATATATAAATGCATTTTACCACAATTTCTAAAATGTAAATTGTCAATAAAAAGGATGAAATTTGAAAATAAATTAAAATAACTTTAACTCTTACCTTTTTAAACTTTTCAAAATGAGAAGGCTAGATGCGGTAAAGGGAGTGTTTGAGTAAATGAACCTAAGAGAAAACGAACGAGAAAACGAAACTAAAAGTTACAAATATTTTATGAAAGATTATTATCAGTTAAAAAGGTTATACAGTGTTACCGTCTGTAGATCAGAAAAAGGCAAACGTTTTGGTATTAGGGCCACATAAGGATTTTGAAATTAAATGGTGGGCCACATTTGTTTTGTTGTTTGTTAATCATAGATGATTTGCAGGCCAGAAAAGAACACAAATAAAATTTTCATACAGTAGATCCATTATAAATATTTTAATAATAACAATTCGGATTAATAAGAGCGCGGCAAATAAGTTATGTTTCACTATCTAAAAATTATTTGATTACCTACCGCATTTACATAGATATTGTTTCTATGTTAAACATTCTAAAATGTAGACTTGAACTATATTATTTATTTAAAGACAAACAGCAAAATATATTTTAGATAGGTGAAAGATTTGCCAATTTCAAATCAGGCCTTTTTTGCGAATGACAACATGTGCTTAGAATATTCTGGTAAAAATATTATTTTAAATTTCTTTCCCTAAAACCAGACATGCTTTTCTTCAGAATAATTGCTTTTTGTAGAAGCCTCGTGATTTGGTAACTCTATTTGCTACAGACATGTTACAACTGTTTGAGAAAAAACACCCAACTGGATCAGACAGCAACACCATGGTCCAATAAATTTGAACATTTTTAAAGTTTGACAATGTTTTAGTCAATGTCCAGACATTTTAAAGAATAATTGTGTTAAAGTAGTTTTGCACAGAGCAGTGAGCCAAATGTCCTCCAAAGTAACTGAACTACAGGAAGCATTTGATTGCATTAATTACATCAAAAGGTGTCTGAACTGACCATCTAACTGCATGTAAGGGTCACTTATTTTTACCTACAGCGAAATGGTTGAACTACATGTTTATGTAGTAAACCAAACAATCTAATAAGGTGTGTCAAAAAAGTGCTAACATATAAAATCTAAAAGGGGGCCCAAAACATTTTCAGTGCACTGCAGTTAATTTAAAAAAGGATCAACGTGTAGACGGAATACATGACAGACATATCGGTCACTACTGTGGGTTAACTGTTTTTACTGAACAACGCCTACTTAACCCTGCCTTTAGCAACAGACCATATAAGTGGAGCGCCCTAACGAATTCAAATTGGTAGTTCTCAGTGCACATGATAATTATCCATGTTCTGCAAATTATACACTTAACTGGATGTAGAAAATCCTGATTGAAATTGTGAATATTTTAATATAGTTGTAATTCAAGTCTCTTTACATTATGTATTTTTAGCACTATTTTCCTGTAAAAATGCAAAATAAAAGTTGCCTAGTAAAAACATAGGATAATGACTTAATCCTATCCTCTTTGCAATCAAAATGAGGTAAATAAATCAATTAACAAATTGTGCATGAACATTGTAAATGTCTATGGTATCAGGTGAGAGGGTAAAAGCACTCATGCTACAAATGCCTTTCACATTGTGCAAATGTTTCTCATGATATACAACATTGTTTAGTATAAAGTATTTGAATCAGAAAAATGGCAGGGAACCACCATTACCCAGATTGCAACTGTCTAGGAGAGAGCAAAAAGCAGGTTTGAGAACTACAAGTGGAACCAACAAAACAAGAGCCGGGCTCGTAGCAGTGCGTTTTTCTCTCTATAAAAGTTGTTCATGGCACTTCAGACACAAATCAATCAAACAGACTGTCTTCCTGTCCAATGTGTCCTGCACTGAGGGGGAGTTTCAGTAAAAGTTCAGAGTCTGTGCTGGTAAGGAGGTAATAGTAGAGCTGTATCATACATGAAGCATGTGAGTTTCGGCAGTTTATTGTGGGTCTTAGTGGATTTGAAGTTTAATCACCGTGGTGATTGTTCTCCGGGGGGGGGGGGGTAAAGGCGGTGCATCTGGGGACATGCGCAACAGGGACCGGATTCTATTGGGGAGGAATGGAGATGCATCTCCGCAGGCCTCGGAAGTCCTATGGGTGAGTATGGGGGCGGCTCAGGAAGGCCTTGGGCGGCTGCTCCCGGGGCGAGGGGACGGCCTGGCGCATGGCGATGGCTGCCGCTGAGTGCTTGCACCTGGGGGAGCCACACTCACAGCTGAAGTGCTTCCCCTTGACGTCCCAGAAATGGTCGCCGTAGTCAAAACTAAGACAAGAGGGTTGGGACAGAAACATTGTTAACCCTAACTAACTAAATTCAGATGATGCTCTGTAGATATTGACAAACTATTTCCATTGTGTAGGGAACTCGTGTTCTATTTAAATGAATTTAGCAGTGAAATGCTGCGAAGCTGAACAATTGAGAGATTTGAATGTTTGTAAGTCCTACCGTAAATGAGTCGATGTTAAATACAGAATCTTAAAAGTGAAGTTGCAAAATAAAAATGAATCAATGAGGCCCTATGTTTTATTTTTAAAGTAATACTAGAACAAATGAAGCCAGAAGACACATGTGGTTAATGTTACATGTTTTAATATTTTTTAAATTGTTACGAGGGTCTGAGATATTCCGCATATAAACTCTCCATCTACCACTTTGTTTTGATGTGTAATCTCCTCATACTCACTTTAGACACTTAAGGCAGTAATATCTACCCACCCTCAACCACCCTGGACTAGCTTATTACTATTCAGATCTTGTTCGGTGAGGAAAGAGGAGTGTAAGACAAGTAGTGTTATTAAATTCAGTCTTTTCAACATCAGATGCAGATTTCTACAACGATTAAAATGCAAAGAAAAGGTACTGCTACTTTTCATAATATCCATCTGATCAGGACCCTATGTTAATGAATGAAAATAGTCCAGTTGAAAATGTTTGATCATATGTCACCTCAAACCTTCACAAACCCAACAAGTATTATTCTTTCTATTTCTTACTTAAAAAAATAAATAATTAGAATGTTGATGTAAAAAAGAACACGTTCACATTAAATGAGGCCTTTAAATGATAGAATGATAAACTTAAATATGACCAATTCAAATAGGTTAACTACGACGTATGAACTCGGGCCAAGAGAAGCGCATCATCCGACTCACCCAAGCTCCTCCCCAGCCTTAATGGCCTCGCAGGCAAAGAAGGCGATATGGGGAAAGCGCAGGTCCTGGTGTGTTGTGAACACCCGGCAGGGGAACAGGTTTGGCTCACACATGTGGTTAATGAACCGGCTGATGTTGCCATAGAAACGGGAGTCAATGCAGTACACGTCACCCACCTGTGACCAAACAACACACGGTAAGGGCATCGTCACAAAATAAAGCATGCCCCGCCTCATGTCATACTGAATAACGCAAAATAAGAATCATCAGAAAAATAGGAGAATTTTGAGAAAGCACACCAGGTATCGCCTAAAGACAGGAACAGAATGTGATTAAAACTAGTCCGCATCGCAGGTTCTCCTGCACACACGGCTGCCTGATTTAAGATGGACATTTGGATTTGATCTAGGGTTCCTTTATGCTTCATGTTTGGTTCACTGTGAGAAGAGAATGGAAACGTTGAACCCACCTTGTTGTCTAGGTTGAACAAGTAGGAATCGTTTTCCCGGACATCTGCCTCTGCATCAGATATGATCTCCCCAACGTACCTGTGAAAAGGAAGTGTGGTCGTGAACCAATCAGCACCACACTTAGTAAAGTAGTCGAGCTAAGAATAATGAAAGCGGCAAGTATGAGACTCACTCGCACACAAATGTCCCCTGGGGAATTTCCTGCAGTGTCCTGACACCCCAGCCCATCCGTCTGGTCCGGAACAACTGGAGCCGGACCCTGAGGAAAAACAAACCCTTTCAGCAGGCTCGCTTTCATAACACACTCGCCTCCCAAACAGGCTCGGTGCCGGTACCTCAGTCCATTCTGCACCACACGGTTCTTGCAGTTTCTCCAGCAGGAGCAGGCGTGATTGCACTCAAAGATGAGGGGTGGTTCATCGCAGCAAAACTCCGGAAGCAGACGACCATCCTGCCAACGGTTACAGATTCACCATGACAATGGGGCACAGACAGCACTTTGGCCACTACAGCAATACTGAAGTGTTCAGCCTTACTTTGTCATACCAACAGCGTAGGCTCAGCTGGCCACACATGCAGCTGCTTGACGAACAGTCATCTTTACACACACAGTACTGCAGGAAGCAGAAAGGAAAAGAAGAATGTGGTCATTTTATCTTTTAAACCACGATATGCCAGTATGTATGAAACAAACCATTATTTACTGTCATTACCCACCTGCAAGTATGATACTAACCACTATAAAGTGACATTACCCTCCAGTAAGTATGATACTAACCACTATAAAGTGACATTACCCACATGTACGTATGACACTAACCACTATAAAGTGACATTACCCTCCAGTAAGTATGATACTAACCACTATAAAGTGACATTACCCACCTGTAAGTATGATACTAACCACTATAAAGTGACATTACCCTCCTGTAAGTATGATACTAACCACTATAAAGTGACATTACCCTCCTGTAAGTATGATACTAACCACTATAAAGTGACATTACCCTCCTGTAAGTATGATACTAACCACTATAAAGTGACATTACCCTCCAGTAGGTATGGTACTAACCACTATAAAGTGACATTACCCACCTGTAAGTATGATACTAACCACTATAAAGTGACATTACCCACCTGTAAGTATGATACTAACCACTATAAAGTGACATTACCCTCCTGTAAGTATGATACTAACCACTATAAAGTGACATTACCCTCCTGTAAGTATGATACTAACCACTATAACGTGACATTACCCTCCGGTAGGTATGGTACTAACCACTATAAAGTGACATTACCCACCTGTAAGTATGATAATCACCACTATAACGTGACATTACACTCCGGTAGGTATGGTACTAACCAATATAAAAAATGACATTACCCACCTGTAAGTGTGTTATGTTTTTGTCGATGTTCATGGGGGAGGTGACACAGTTGGCAGGTACATATTTGTAGTTGTCAGGACAGGGCTCACAATCCACTGAGTTGACACATGGAACTGGAACTCTCTCATAACCCCGGGCTATGTCTCTATAGTGGAGGGAGATTCAATTTTGTTTTAGTGGGCACACAGTATTATTACAATGATGTACAGTAAAGAAATGGGTAAGACGTGTTAAAGTGTTAGAAGTGTTAAAAATATTCTGAAAAAATATTATATATATACCAATATATAAATAACTGTCTGAATGATGCTTCAACACTAACAGTATCAGCAAAATTGGGTTTTACATGCTAAAAACCCTAATCACCATTCAACTTAATTTGATTGGAGGCATCCTATTTGGAAAGAGTATAAAGTGTTTGCAGTCACAACAGTAAGTTGCTCTTGAAAAGAGTACCCGCTAAATGACTACCATGTAAACGTAGAGAGAAAGGTGACTGTTGTACCTGTTGAAGACCTTCTCCCCCTGGGTGTGGCTCTTGATAAGAGTAGCCCCTAAATAACTACCATGTAAACGTAGAGAGAAAGGTGACTGTTGTACCTGTTGAGGACCTTCTCCCCCTGGGTGTGGCTCTTGATAAGAGTAGCCCCTAAATAACTACCATGTAAACGTTGAGAGAAAGGTGACTGTTGTACCTGTTGAGGACCTTCTC